>DWJZ01001866.1:0-21476 GCA_018249125.1 Asbolis capucinus
ACACAAATGACTGAGTAGGTACAAAAAATAATATGAATTCATGAATTTTATTAATATCAATGTACAAAACAATAAGAATTCTTAAATATAATAGAAATGAAAAATGTGTTTCTTTTAGGATGCCGGAACCGATATATGTATTTACTCTCAGAGATAGAATAACAGATTTTGTTTCATTTTGTGTTTTCGTTCGATTACAATGTAAATGTCTTCAAATCAAGAGTGAATAGGCTTTTGCTGAGTTAGTGCGTCGTACCACCCTGACCACGTCGCTGCTTACCATCAGGCGAGATTGAGGTCAAGTACTAATCTATTTAATATAAAAAAATTATGTGTTATCTGTGACTATAATTCCAGGGGAATCTACAATTAGGATAAAATCTATGACTTATTTTTGAATGTAATCTATCTGTGTCCTAAGTTTTATCTTAATCTGTTCCGCGGTTAGCGCCTGAAGGAACATACAAACATCAAATATCATCGCAAACTTTCACTATTAGTAGGATATTAGCTCCAGTACATCGATTGCCCACTACTGAGTCTCTCTTTATACTGAGGAAGCCTAGAATATACTCCACCACGCTGCTCCAATGCGGATTAATGGAGGGGTTAGTGGCCAACCCAAGTGTCAGAAGTTTTTATGCCACCCGAAGGCCTCCGATATGGCTTAACGATTGCTATCTAACAATGATAACCGAGGCCGACGGCCTTACGTGCCCTCTGTAGCACGGAAGCGTTCATTTTTTGCCACTAACGGTCGCCCATCCTCCTACCGACCGGGCCCGCTGTTGCTTAACTTTTTCGATCACTTATAATCGAAAGAAGCCGCCGGGCTATGAACGCTTAATATGACATAACGCGTAATAATATTGCAAAAAACATACCTTTGGAAAATTGTACTGTTTGTACAACTATAGTTATTTTAAACCGAATTGCTGAGGATCAGCCAAACCACCGAGCAACGAGCGCTTTAAAAATAGTTATAAATAAAGTGAACAAGGACGCACAAGGCTGGGCTCGGTAACGGTGAGCCAATATGGCGGACCGGAAACCCTTTCATGTAACCATAAATCCTGTGGCGAGTAGTGCCTCTATAATAGATTGTACTGCTGCAAATTCAACACAATACATTTTTTGAAAAGTAAGTTCTATTTTTAGAAAATAGTTACTTATAGTGCAACATAGAAGATGCTAAAAAAGTCAGTTCTTATCCTTGCAACTCTTTAATATCTCTCTGTAGTGAGAGAATATGGTATGGAAAAGATACTAAGGTTACGCAAACATAGCGTTGCATAGAACATTTCATTGTCAACAAATAGGCAGAGAATACCCTCCAGCCATACAAGAGTGCCATCAAGTCCAGGTGATACACAGCCTCCAGATGGAAGGACTTAAAAGTAACCTCGTCCGTTGGCAGCAGCAAGGTAGATCACGAGCAAGCGAGGTTGATTTATCAACCTAAGCTAATGAATCTAAATTTGATGAAATCCCATACACAAGAATAGATAGAGCTCTAGGTCTAGTGGTTAGTGAACCTGACTGCTACACTGAAGGTCGTATCGATTCCCGCCCTTTTCTGTGACTTTTCTGTGACGAGCAGGAATGTTTTTCTGTGTGCCTGGCTGTAAATATCTACTATATAAGTTGTCTGATCACCACAGTACAGGCTAATGCTTAGTTTAGGGTCAAATGGCCGTGTGTAAGATGTCCAAAGATGTTTATTTAAAAGAAAAGCAAGTATTTAAATAGTAGTCATATTAATGTTATAATTTTGCCAACCCAGCAATGTCTCCGAAGTGAACGACAGTCGAGCCGCGACACCAGCGGCCGACGATTGATCTTTGTGACGATGACCCCTTGAATCAAAGAACACCGTGTGCCGCAATACACAAGAACTGGACTAAAAAAATACAACACGAAGTGGAGGTCAACAATGCTTTATACTAAACCATAGCTTTATTATTTAATGACGTGGATAGTTGATGAGCATGGAGCTTTGATCTATACTGTGACCTGTGGCCTACCTGTAGTATCGGATTTTTGGCAAACATTTTATATTAAAACTTAAATAATCATAAACTAATATAATTAAATTAAAATTTTAATAAATTCTTCTAGACAAAAAAATAACTTCGATTTCGATAAGGGCGTACCCAAATATTCAATTATTTCTAATTGTATCAAGAACTTATGTAGGTCAAATTTAATTCCAAACGTTCTCAAATTAAATAATTGTTTTCTTTATCAATATGACAAACGTGTGTAAATACCTTATGTCTCGTATAAGCTATTAAATGGCTCGCAAAACTGATAGTAAACAGCTTAACTAAACGCGATACTTCCAAATATTATAGCCGTTTTGCGTCACAAACCCCCTACTTAAAGTAGCTCGTCTGCTCAATTAACGGTTGTTTTCATACTCTTGTGGAGATAAATTACTTAAAAATTATCTGTCACACATCCGCTGCCTTCTGTATCTTTAGTAACCGTAACTCGGCCCGCTCTCCGCTGCCGTTCGTGTCTCGGCGCGGCGCCACCGTTCGGAAGTCACCCTCGCTTCGTGCCCAGAAACCCGATTTATCCGAAGATCAAATTCAATTGTGTCAAACGAGAAATTGACTAAAAATTCTACTGTCGACGCGGCCGCTATTACACTTTTATGGATTTGAATCTTCTGAGACTTTGACGATATCAAAGATCGTAATAACCTTCCAGCTTTCTTCCTTTATTGCTCAGGTTCTAACTATAAATTTGTTGAACGTTAGTGGAATTCTAGATCTCTCCTTAATGCTTTTAGATTGCTTTCTCGTATTGAGTTCTTTAATGACTGGCTGTTTACTATTTCATACATCATTAAATATGTCACCGCAGCTCTTAATTAAAAATAATAAAATTAACGCTTACAGAAATACTCGTGAATGTTATTGAATATCAGAGATTGATATTTGGCATCTGCTTAATATATAGATGTGACGCAAGCTTTGTAGTTATTTAGAAAACAATATTAATTCACGAGGGACCGTCGTCGCCACGCTTACTTCGACGTACCAAAATGTTGCGTTTTCAGGGTTCAGTGACAAAATGCTAAATTAGACCCTATTACTAGCTCTCCGTCCACCTGTCTGTCCGTCTGTCACCAGGCTGTATCTCATTTGTATTAATATTTAAGAAGGCTTCCGTACAGCAAACGTAATTTTTTGCTCGATATGTATAAAGATAATAGAATTATTCCCAGAATATTTAGTTATTTAGTTTAAAATAATTAAAATAAAATAAAACAAAAAATCTAGATGGGCTCCTAGGGTTTTTTTTGTGTGAGGAATGAAACAAACTCAATAAAATCAATTTAATATGAGAAGTGCACTGACGTAAATTTTTATTATCAACACATAGTCCGTACACAATTATTATAATTCAACGGATATAAATCATAGTATCATTTCCTATTAACATTACCATAAATGATAACTATATCCAGCTGATAAACAATACCAAGAACTCCAAATTTAAACTAACAATTGAGGCCCTAATTGTACATTTCACTATCATAATTAACATTTATTTATTTTAGTAAATCATTATTTTAATAAATAAATAAATAATAATTAATATTTTAATAAATAAATTAATTAATTAATTAACATAACCGGAATACAATCCTACATCTGTCTGATAATTACCAGCCCCTGGAACTACATGGAGGATACCGTCCGCCAAATTTAATCTCATATAATAGATCAGTACATAAAAAGAAAACACCATCCAATTAATATATATTTTCAATAGCCTTTACAAACATGTTTGGAAGCCAATTCCATAACAAGATACAAAAATGGAGCTTCAAATGTGGTTTTAACGAAATGAGCCTTTACAAGTCTTTAGTTCACAAAGTAAAGAGAAGTCCGCCTGAGGCAGTCGAACGACAAGATGAATTACAAGTGACCACTACCGGGCTCCGAGTAACCCCTCGCTTGTTGCTTTTCAATTTACAATTCTATTACAACAGAAATAAGAAGCACTTGGATTGACTGGATCCGAATATTTGGCCAAATATTTGTCCAAACATTTTTATCGCCGCCGATATCATTGTTTGCACAATACTTGGAGTTATATTAGATTTGATGTTGAATTTCTTTGTTTGACCGCCAGCGCCGACTGAATCGACAATATTTATGGATAATTCTCCCTTTGAGTCCTCTTCGATGGATAAATGTTTTCTTTGACTGCTGGGTTCCGGGTCACGTTTTTTATTGCAAATGTTGTTTAAGTAAATAAATCAGTAGGAGAAAATAATATTATTTGTCTTGTATTGTCTCAGTTACAAATTACGCCTCATTTTTTGAGTATTGCTACATTGAACGGTGGTGGGAGTTTTCTTAACTTGAATTTCATTATTTCTTTCGTCAACCCAGTTAGAATAGTTTTAAAGAGATTATTTTCTTTGATAATAGGTATATTTTTACAAGCTTTTTTTTAACTTGCAGTATATCTTTGTATATTTGTATGTTAGTATATTTGTTTGTTACGGGTCAAATCTCGCAAGCTTAATTAGACTCACTTCTTCGTACACTACAGAGCTGTAATTTTGCACACTGCTCCAGTTCCGATGACAATGCATTTTTATGTTAAGTATGACCTGCTGCTATGCTCAGGATTGGCTCCAGACAATGGAACTCCTTAACGGTTATGAAATTTCATGTTTCTCCGTATTAAGGTTCTGTAATTAAAGTTTATGTGGAATGACGGGAGCGCGCGAGTGGTAGCTAAGGTTTGTAGACGAGATTTTTTGAAAACTAGAAAAACTTAATTTGAACTCAAGCCGAAGATATTATAAAGTCTAGCATATTATAAATCAGTAATAACCATATTCGTGTATAAAGACAAGCAACAACAAACAAACATTTTAAAATAATTTTGATGAGTTCTATTGCTTACTGAAAACCAAGTTTCATGTCAATTTCCAGGTAAAATAAATATGTATTTATGTTAAAAGTTCATTTATCAAATAATGTTTTTATATATGTGAGCTGCGAATCGGTAGAAGAATAAAAGTCCGTTCAATCCTGAATGTTTATTGGCAAATAAAACATTGTATATGCTATGAGTAAATTAACGATTACATCACTACATGCTCATCGTACAAAAACAAAAAAGTAACATATGCCAATATTTCCTTTTTTTCGAATTACATAAAGCTTCATATAGTTGTCAATAACTTTATTTTTTTTTACTATAATGTTACATATTTTCTTAAAACACACTAATGATTATAATGAACATATCGTACTAGAGAACATTATTAAACATAACAAAAATAAAATCATCAAAAGAATATATTATATTGAACTAACCTAACCTTATAGTGCCTTCTTGCATAAATCATTTGCGTTCCATTTTTATGTATAGTGTCTAAGTTAAAAAAAAATTGTACATTCGGAGATACATATGTCCTGGACGACCATGTAAGGTCCTGAATATAAACTATCTAATTAACTCACAATCTCGTTCTTTATTAATATAAGATCATATCATTTGTGCACAATAGGATTAATATATTCGTCGTATTCATGTTTTGTCAAACATTTGCCTTTCAATAAATTTTCTCTTGCTTCTTTTTGCGATAATTGCAATCGATATGTCAGTTCATGCAAATAATTTTCATAATTGTATAAGTACGCAACTATATCACTTTTATTACTAAATTAAATTACTAGGAAATTTGTACATTTTATTAAAAACTAATTCATATGGTATAGATTCTGTTTCGGAATGTACAGATGTGTTGTATCCAAAACACCAATATGGTAACCAGGCCTCTGGATCGTTATCAGTGTAGCGTAAATACGAACCTTGGTTTTTGTGTGAATTTTCCAACACGCCTTTGGATTGATGGTGATATGCTGTTGAACTTAAATGGCAAATTTTTAAAAGATCCCATACCTCTATGAACACAGAAGACATGACCTCCATACCTCGATCCATAGCAATCCTCCTCGGTACTCCGTAGCGAAATATAAAACAATTTACTAAATCATTAGCTACTTCCTCTGATTTTTTAAAAGTCAAAGTTCGAGCTACTACAAACTTACTCAACTCGCATTGCAAGCTTGACATATAACTATAATCATAACAATCTTTGTCTAACGTTCCTACTAAATCTAGAAAACTTTTTCGAATGCCGTCGTAGCTGTTGTCGTTATACACATAGGTTCTTTTGTGTTTAGTGAATGTTTCTGGCTTTGGCATTTATCACACCTAACAAATTCATTCACCTCTATCTAACCCTGGCTAGTAAAAATATATTTTTATATTATTTAACATCCTTCTAATCCCCGTTTGGCCACTTGTGGGCAAAAGATAGAAGTCGTTTAGAATGACTTTCGTATCATCCTTATCCTCTATTCTTTGTTCATCATTTAATACTTAAAATTGTGGTCCGGACCTAGCTTTCATATATTTTATTTCTTTCAATATTTTTTTATGAAAAATATATTATTCTTATTCTTTATTATACATATTTCGTCGACGTTTATCTCTATATAAAATTCATCAAGCTTCTTCACAAACGCGGCTCGCGTCATTTGTGATTGGAAGTCTGGATTAATAAAAATTGTATATTTACTTTCTACATAACAGAACGCGTTTCTTTCTTTACTAAAATAATAAAATATTAATCCGCAACTCCTGTAAACTTCTTTTAATATACATATCTGAGCTCTACAGTATCTTTCTGCTTAATATGTGTTCCCGTGCCGTTCGGTTGATCAATATTAACAGAAGGATTCTGCATGTTTCTCGCTTGAGTTCTAGTCAGTACATTTATGTGAGACTCACTAATCTCTTTCATTTCATCCGATGTGAAAGAAATTCCAGACAATAAGTCTGCAGCTACGTTGTCAGAACTGTTTACATATTTTACGGTGTAATTGTATTCCTCTAATATTAGCCTGAACTTCATAAGCCTGTTAGATGGATCACACATATTAAAAAGATATACTAATGGTCTATGATCGGTTGAAATTTTAAATTTACGACCGTATATTTTTACAGCCCTAGCTATAGAGAGTAATTCCTTCTCAATAATCGGGTAACGTCGCTCAGCATAATTTAAAGTTCTGCTAGCATATGCGACGGGTTTACCATTTTCATTTGATAAAATTGAACCTATTGCATAATACATCCCATCCCAGATACATCTGGTTGGATTATTTACTCATTATTAGATGAAAAATCTGGATATTGTAACACCGGGGGAGAAAGAACATTCTGTTTTAAGCATTGAAAAGATTCTTGACAACTCTTATCCCAAATAAAAGGTACATTCTTTTTGCATAATTGATATAAAGGGAAAGTTTTTTACGCAAAATTCGGTAATCATTAAATAACGCGGTAAATCGTCTAAGTTCATCTAGAGAACCTGGGCATGGATAATTTTTGACAAATTTAATTTTATCCGGATCAGGTAAAAGAAGGAGAAGAAACTACATCTCCTGAATACAACAATTGTTTTTTTAAGAAATCCCTTTTTACTGGATCAAGCTATAAATTTACTTTTCCATTTCGTTCAAAAACATCTTGCAAATTTCTTATTTTTTTTTAATTGCAGTAAAATACCTGCTGTCTGCCTGAAGTTCTACGTTATGAAAACCCTGATACAAAACTAAATGACTAAAATATACATATATAAGTCATATTATTTAGTATATTCCGCTTGATCAATATAGATAATTATTGACTGCTAATGTTGTGGAGCGATTTTATCGGAATCCATTCTGTCATTCATTGAGATTTTTAAATTTCCACAGAATGAATACACGCTTTTGCTCACGACCTTTTCAAATTATTTCGATGGTGAGGGTAGTACTGCAATACGGTGGTAGTTATTCGTATCTATTTTTTTATTTCCTTGTAGATTAGTTTTATTATTGCCTTTTTTAATTTGTAAAGAATTATGCCCTCATTAATTGATTATTTTATTAACCAGGAGATGTCCTTAATTCATCTGCGCTTCATCATCAATGCAATTCATCATTTGCCTAAAACACTGGTGGAAGTACATCGAGGCTGTTTTTCTTTTAAGGTCTTCAACTAATTTATGTTTCTCGCGGTGTCGCTATTATCAAGAACATAGTAATTTCAGAAAATTAACGCATACAAACAAACAAGCAGACAAAAAATCTTTGTCTTGGGATCTGTAATAGTCTTTACTAAATAATAAACGCAAAAGTAAATTGGAGAACGGGAAAAAAATATTAAATAAGTGGGCCAATTCCGTTGGTATAGCGCTATTGGATTTTTCGCCTATAAATGCAGACAAATAATAAAGGTGCTGGAGATTTTTTGAGGATTCTTAGGTTCCGTAGACTATACATACTTAAATCCCTCACATTGTTAAAGGTGAACCGAGTCCAGCAGTGGAATAGTTACAATGTTACACGTGCTTGGTTATTTATTTTTATATATAACAACGTGAACCTCTAAATGCTAATTATAAAATAGTGCTCCAACAATGCTTTAATAAGAAATGTCGGGTCTACAGATGCTTCATTATATTAGGTTTATGTTAACGGTTTTAATTCCGATCTTAAAATGTTCTTTTCACGATGTTTCAGTGGTTATTGAAACCTCTTTAAGAAAGAGGCCTCGAATTCTTCACGGGAGCCTTTTCAATTTTTCTGTATAAAGATGAATATTTTGAAGGGTTATAATACGATTAGAATGAAAATCTGAAACGTTGTAATAAGAAGCGTGACTAGGGGCAATTTCGCCCGATCTCCTAATATCGCATTTTAAGGAAACGTCCCGCAAATGAGCCCAGAAGCTATAAGACGAAGCTACGCCGAGATTGGGGCAAGATGGGATGCAAGATTAAAATTCTTCAGTGATGCTTAAACTTACTCGGATTAATTAGAATATGGATTGGTAGCAACTGGAACTTGATCTGAGAATATTGGACAGATGATTTTGACGTTCGTGGGAAAAGGTGGTCGTGGGAAAAGGAGACGCTTTCGGAATAATTTCAGTATTGTTTAGTTACCAGCAATATGGGAATGATACGATAATCTGTAAAACATGGTAAAGTGAAGCGATAAACAAAAGGACAAAATGTCACACATGTTAAAATCTAAATATTATCAAGCTACATTACTGTAACTAAAAACCTTGACAATATACTACAAACCGGAAGTGATATTAATAATAATAAAATGTCTACTTTAAACTATAAGATATCGTGTGGATGAATAAAATGTTTTGTACAGATGTTTTCGTCATTTTTGGCATCACTTTTGAATTGTCAAAGCAAACGATATGAAACCATATGAAGCCGTGTTCGAGATTTTTTTTTACCATAAATCAGTTAGAGTAACCACGATCCCACCTGATGGTAAGTGGCGATGAAGTGTTTCATGTTAAAGTGCTCTAACTTAATAGAAGTCTATTCACTCTTGGCTTGAAGATATTTATATTGTTATCGAACGAAAACACCGACACGAGTTATTTATTCTAGTCCTTCGCGGTTCGGGTGACAAAAGACGATTTAATTATTAAAGCAACTAATCAAATTTTAAATAAAATGTATGAGCTAATTAATAATATTGTAATGACAGGCTTAAAATTGTTCTGAATTATATACCTTCAACCAATTGTCGCGCACTAACGAGGACGGGTCTCCTTACTGAGGAGGCTGAGAGGATAATTCACCATGTTTGTCCAATATAATTGTTTTTTTAACAACTTTAGACAACTCACACACGCCCATGTAATTTACATACATACTTTTACACATATTTTTATTACACCCAGGCACAAAAACTAACACAGAAAGGTTTGTTTCAGTTTGGATGGAGCCCATAACATCCGGCTCAGGAGTCACGTTTACTAACCACTCGCGTCCTTCGAGGCACGGAAGGAATCAATAATGTTTTGCCACTAGCGGTCACCCATCCTACAGACCGGGCCCGCTTGAATAACAATTCAACGTTTACTAAGTTTTAATGCAAACGGGACTCACGTACTGTTTATAACTATGGTATTTCAACCCAGTTGCATTGGTCATGCTCACGGCAAGACTATAATACATACATATGTATCTACACAAAAAAAAACTTTTTTTATGATAAGGTATAATAATAAACAGATCGTGAGTGCCCATTTGCATTAAAATATTTAGAATCCGCGACGATATTAATCTACAAACAGATTTAACTAAGTTATCACTTACGATCATGTGTCAATAGCATAAAAATGAACCTATAATCTTCAGACAGAACAATTGATTTAATTTAACAAATTGAATGATATAAAGATGTATCAACACGGAGCGACGAGATGGAGATGATAAAAGCAGCAAGCGATAAATCTGCAATTCATTGAGCTGATAGAAATCTCTTCATGAAATGCATCGTATCTTGATAGAGCTGATAGGTAGTGTATTTCAATGTTTATAGTTTTTTCGAGTTCGCTAGTAATTTCTTTCATTCGTTCATTCGGAAGCGTTCATAGCCCTGCGGCCTAAGTGATCGGAACAGCTGGTGCGATCGGTAGCAGAATGGATGGCCACTGGGAAACAAACATTCATGAGCATTTCCGTGTTTTGGAGGGCACGTAAATCCATCGGTCCCGGTTGTTATTGTTAGGTAACAATCGTTAAGCCATGTAGGAGGGATTTGGGCAGCTTAAAACCTTCCGACACTTGGGTTGGCCACCCCTTCACCAATCCACATTGGAGCAGCAAGACGGAACATGCTCTAGACCTCAAATGAGGAGAGATCCGTCAGTGGGCCATCAATAGGATGAAGCCAGTAATTTCTTACGTTTACAAAAAAGCTTCTCGATCACCAAACGACTAAACATACTATAAGTGTTCGAAAGGTGTCTATCCTGCTTTATTGATAGCACTAGTAGCAGATTCTTTGAAAAAAAACCAATTAATACAAATTTTAAAATCATTGTTCTTATTCAAAATCCAAAATGATTGCATTTTTTTATTAGTACCTTTTTATTTTATAGTAGTTCATATTATAAAAGCAACACCGATAGTATGCTAGACGAGGGAACAGACAGTGTTTTTAAACTCATCGTAGACAGTTAACAATTTCACAATGTTGCCCGATATTTATAAGACACGCCAATACTAAAAGCCAGTTGCATGAATCCCAGTCACGTCTGAACTCGTCAGTTTAAAACATTATTTGCCAAAGTAAAGAAGAAGTTGTTTGAAGAGTGTACCGTGAAGCGAGTTTAATTCAGCTAACTGCCTCTTAAGCGCTGCGAAACAGAGAACAATTACTAAAAAGGCGTCAAACTTCTCTCCGAAACAGATTCCAGCTAAGCGATTTCTTACTTGCAAACTTCCAAACTGGAGACGGACAACTCTTTCTATAAAAACCGACGCAGCACATCACGGCCCACGTAGTCCACATTATTTTCGACATTTAAACTTTCATTCGAAGTGTCGGCAACTCCCTCGAGCAGGGAGGCAGATGATATATAGACGGCTGTCCTCACTACGGCGCGTTTTTATTGCCGCTGTGTGTAAGGCTTGTAAAAAAATTACTTGAGACTTACTTTTTTATTCGGGGGAAAGGTGACGATAATTTTTTATCCTCCTCCCTCAAATTGCGGGAACGTCTTTATTTGCCGGCGTAATTGTGGAAAGGCGGCGATGGGGGCCAGCGCCCCGAGATTGTTCCGCGAACGAGATGAGCCGTTTCCGCATTGTTTGTCTCCCACCAAACGTTTTAAATTTCTCTTTATCAGCGTTCATTGGCCAATGTTCTGTCGTGACTGCCAATAAATTTTTACGAGTCTGCAACAGACAACGTCTGTCGCAGATGTTTGTCGGTAACAACTGGGTTATGGATGTCCTAACACGAACATTCATCTATTATTTTAGCTTCAAATATTAACCACACTTATTTGTCTGAGGGTCTCATTGCAGCGCTGACCTAGATTTCTGCAGTTTTATTTCCTTACCTCACATACGTAGAAAATTTAAATCATTTCAGTTTAATATTTTGCAAATAGTAACAGCATGTAAACGTTCTTGGAATAAAATTTGTCTTACACAAAAGGATGGAATGATTTTAATCTAGACTATTCCATCGTTATAATTTGGTGTCGTCTAAAACATATCAAATTACCTACTATAAAAATTATCAATCTGAAAAATTGTACAAATAATACAGCCTAGTAACAGAATTAGTAACTTTTAGGGTGCATTATCCTTCAAGCATAAGTTAACCAAGTGTATAGATGGAATAGCATGTAATATTAAACATGAATCGAGTAAACCGTAATGTAACAATCAACCAGGAGGCACGTGACAGCGGGATTAAGTAACATCCCGGGTCGCTGTCAATAGCGGCCGGGTATTGTCTCGACGTGTTCAAGCCACGTCATGTCGCCTCATTTAATCCGCCTTGATTTGACTCAGTCAAACACCCAAATAGGCATGCTATCGGTTTGGATTTACAGCCAAATTGCTGGCTAATGTAATTATGTTACAATTTTCATTATACGAAATCGTACCACTAAACAGTAAGTTAAGGAGCAAAAAGTTCACAATGACAACCAATCTTCTAGGAACCTGCAACCACCAGCAAGTAAAAGATACTCTCCAGCTCTATAGTAATCCAGATAGTCGTTATACAATTTTACGTATTAACGCATTGAATTGTATTTTAGCTCTCATTTCTGAGCTTGGTACAAATGCAAATTAACGCAAATTTAGGGTAATTTTCGGGAAATTACAACTCAGGAACTGGGTAAATGGGAATATTTCGTAACCTGACTAATTAGGGGCACACACGTAGTACACGATAGCTAGGTATGTAATTACGGGGATGTGGCGCGTTTAATCAAGTCGCGCTAACAAGGCGGGCCGGGGCGGGCCGCTCCAGGCGGTGAGCTTGCTGGGAAGGATCAAGTCGATGTTGTACTACAAGTTAGGAAGATAACTGAGATTACACGCGGTGAGGCATCACCGAAACCACGTTATAGTGTTTCTCATAATAAGTGGATCACAGTCCTAGCTTTCACGTTGAATTCAGTCTAATCCTTTAAAATTCAGAAGATTTCAAGGATAGTTTACCGTGTCATCATAGAAAAAAGAGCAGAGATAATACCAAAGTAATCACTCAAGCGATGAGAAAAGAGAGGAGACAAAAAGTGATGACTCTCAAAGTCTGATAATGGATCAGATAGAAGATTCACAATGTAAATCTCTTCTCTAAAACCAAAGTATGCTCTTGCCTTTTGCATTTATTAAGTTCATTTTATAGATATCAAGGACTAACCAAACTGTACATGTTTTCTACATAGGCATCAGCCCATAGCTTCCCACTACTGAGTATGGTTTAATCCAAGTGTTGAAAGTTTTTATCTACCCGAAGGAATCAAACATGACCCAACGCATGATGTCCAATGATAACAGCTGGAACCAACGGGTGCATGGAAGCACTTAGGATATGGAGAGGTCAGTGATCAAATGTCGCAAGGCTTTAGTCGCTCAAAAACCCCTCTCAGAGCTCAAACATCTCAATCCGATAAAAACAACCGAAGGCTTCACATTACCTGAAAAGAATGAAAGCACTCACGATTTTTTTTACAGCTAATCAATTACACTACAAAATGTAAATTGATCTAATTCTCGAAACGCTTCACCAAACCCGTGACATGTAAAGAATCTCTGAAACTCCAGCGATCTCACTCAAAGATCGCAACAATGGGGCGGCAATATACATAAACACTGGTTAATTTTCCTCCCTCGGAACTCCGCTCTTTATTCATACTTGCTAATGTAATTTCACGGCGTAATAAGACAGGCCTAGCTGTAATCTAGCTTGACGCAATATTTTCGTTAAAATTCATTTCACAATGAAACCCTCCAACGAATGTAGCTTAAATAAAGGCAGATAAAGAGTTGTTTTTAATAGGGCTGTATTCTGTTCTGGTTTAGTTTGTGAATTTTTCTTTAGCCTTATGGTTTTCAATTAAGTTTTGAGATTTGCGTAGAATGATAGTGCAAGTAAATTAATGACTTTGTTGAGCTACAATAAGCCATTTTATACATTTCTTCTATTTATTACAAACAATTTGCAATCTGTTCCTTCTAAGTCCAATTACGGCATTTTATATACACACACACATAAATATATATATATATATGTATATGTATATATATATATGTATATATATATATATATTATATAAACTTATATATATATTACAGTTTTATTATTTTATATATTTATTGTGTTTTATTTTATATATTTTATTAATTTTTCATATTTACTAAGTCATTTTCACTACAGCAATTAATAATTTATTAATTATCAAATATTATAAAATACTCGTTTTCTTTAAATTACTTAAAAACAGATCTAAAATTAACTGGAACGGTAACGCATTACCTAGAACCCTTCCCCAGTGACAGAGGTTTTCAGACTTGCAAATGTAATCTGCTGCCAAATAATACAAGGCTCGCCTTAATTCGGACAGACGGCTCCTTTGACACCGATAGCGCTCCACTGAAAGTGCCCTAAGTAAATTAAAGCGGTTCATAGCGTTCTTTAAACAATGGCTATTGATATTTGATACGGACATCAAGCGATATTGTCACTCGTGGGCACAAAGTTCAGCATTACACTTTTATTGTACTAAAATATGAGTATTACAATGTTTAGTGTGTGTGTTGTGAGTTTGTGTTAATTTTAGCAAAATAATTAATACCATTTTCACTGATTTTACGGAATTGAAACATTGGAATTTACTTCATAATGAATCTTTTTTATTAGCATGACCTGATACATGCATTTTTTTTTCATATTAATCCTATTCTATGATTATGGTTTCTGATATACATAGTTTTTAAATTTCATATGATGGTTGCACTATACCAGCTTCGGTGTGCAAATTGTGACGTTTATTGTTTAGTGAAAAAGTATGCTTTATTTTATAAGCAATAAAGATTATATTCATTTCTATTAATATTAAAATTGAACGTAAAAAAACTATCGTATATTTTAAGTATCCGTAGAAAAAAGTTCCATCAATGTACCTGTCCTGTCTATCTCATAAGAAACAGGGGAATCGAAATACAAGTAAACTAACACAAATATTTGTGCCTTATAACTCAGATAAATAATAGTCATTTTGAAAGTCTCATAACTACACTAGCTATTATTTCCATTATATTATCATAGAACGCGGCGGCCCAGCCGATAGTGACTCGGCGGATATTATGTGACAGCTAAGAATATGGTAGTTCTCGACTGACTCGCTAGGTTATCCCACATGGAGGCATCCACTGATACTGTGTCTTCACTTGCATTAGTAGCCAATCGGGTAACGTTCGTATCTCCTTCGAAATCACGCACTTCAAAGATATATAAACTGCCATTACTGTCTCATTACTGGACTGGAGTCTCCTCTCCCGATTTGAGGTTACTAGGCCACGGATCGGTTAATCTTGCTTATACGAGGGCTACAAATGTTATAAGGATATTGGTGAGGATGTGTCGTCATCGAGAGGATCACAAGAAACGTCAAGTTGCGCCATGTAAAAGGGATCTGCGTGGGCCGCGCTGTCACAGCAACGGGCCGCATGCCCCAGCTGTCCGCGGGTTGTTGACCTCTGGTTAGGCCACTGTCCACTACGCTAGCCAAGATTTTACTTCTCCGGAGCAAGTGATAGCAGTGATATTGAAAGTAGAGGAACAGGATTTGAACCCAGGACCTCCCATCCAAACAACATTCCAACCGTCAAGCTCAACTTGCTATTCAAAGATCTATCCATGACACTGCAATATTCACGCCGAAGAACACAGTTCCTTGTGAGATCCATTTTATTTTGTGTTTATTTGTAACCTTTTAGCATCACCTTTATCAGCTACAATAGTACAAATCCTGTAAGGAAGTGTATATCTCAGAGTTCTTTACTGTGAGAATCGTGTAACAAATGAACAGCAAATCCTTACACGCAGAGTACTAGGGGCTCCCTTGAGTGCAAAGATGCAAAACTATTTTTAAAGATTTTTAGCTTCCTTCCTTAACAGTAAAAACAGGTTATTTATTTAATTTATTTATCCTTTTATTTGTGTATAAGGATGATAAAATGTTGTTGCAATATTCACAATACAAATTCCGAAATATTCCAGAAGCTAGTATAGCGGAGTAGAAGAACGAGGCAATCTAATAAAACCACAACGGGTATTGTGATGGGTCGGGCGCGGCGCGGGGGAGGCGCGGGGGGGCGAAATGAAATATTGTTGACACAATCGTGGATAACGTGCACGGGGCGATTTTATATTTTCAGCGGCCAATTGTAAAAATTTACTACCTAACCGCATACAGATAAAGAATGTTTGAAATTGACAAAATGTCCGAAGTTGACAGAACTTTCGAAATTGGCATTTCCACTTTTACAACAACAATAGATACGAAAGCGACATTTATCGATGAACTGAGTTTAGCAAAGTTAATGTACTATTAATAATTTGTTAAAGTCATGTGATTGACTTAATGTATAGCCATGTAGTGTAACTCTGCCTGCGATCTTAAAGCATCAAAATTCGAGTCCCAAAATATATATTCATATGTCAATTAATGTTATAGCTATATGTGTATATTTCGTACAAACAAAGATGTTCAGGCATACATTACAAGCATACCATACTCTACTATCATGATTTTTAATCCCGCTAAAGCCCCTCGGCCTCAACCATCGATTCAATCACCAATAAATCATTCCACTGCGACTATTCCTTAATCTTTTATTCTATTCAAATTAGTTAATTATTGCCTTCATAATAACTGAACTTCAGTTAGTGATATGTTACACCGCAACTGGCTAGTGAAGATCATTTAACAGTGTTACCATAATTTAACTGTTTTGTATTGCCACAGGTAATTTGTCGGTGAACGTATTTTGTCGAATATACATATTGTAATGTTCACGTGCACCCATTAGAGGTCCGATTTATTACAGTTTATAATCTCATATTGAAACACAGAAAGTTTCACGAAATTAGTCCAAAAAAAATTCACATTAATAAGTACTTTATTGGTGCATCTCAGAGTCAATTCATTTTTGCCGCATTTGTGTCCGGAGTTGGTCGTGTCGTACGATGGTAGAAAGGGGTGGGGGGAATTCATTAGTAAATGTCACATAAAAATGACTCACCTTAATTTCACCTCCTCCTCCTCCACCAATTCACCTCAATTTCAATTTTCCAAAGCCGCAATGTATATTGAAATCACGTCTTACAAGCAAATAGGCACTATGTCTATGGCACAGTCCACAACGCCGGCTAAGTGTGGATTAGTACATGTCCTAAGTAGAAACCTTCGAGACTTTCATAGGAAACTCTCAGGAGTGCAGGTTTCCTACATTCCTTTACCCCAGCACGTGATAATCAACTTGTAATACGCTCATAACTTTTTGAAAATTAAAAATGAACCCAGGATCTCTCGGTCAACAGCTTAAGACTAACTAGCGAGTTTGAGTATCACAAAAGGGCCCTCCTCATACGAGCGAAAACCACTTAAATGTCTGCTTCAAAATCGATGCAGAAATCCGTAAGTAGGAGCAAGTTTTAAGTATACGAGGAGAGAGCAGAGAAGAAAGTTTAGTCTGTAATAAGTTTCCAACTGGTAAACATCGAGGTGCGAGGAAACTTTACCGGGATTACTGAGCATTTTCTTATGGCATATGTTGGATTAATAGGTAAGCACGATTGAATAGCCTGGTCCTGTATCAAGAGATCAAGAGGAATAAGGACTACTGGCTCTGTTGGATAGTTGACCGCCAGAGGTAAATATTTATTGAAGTGCGAACTTCTTTACGTATGTTGAGCATTATTTGAGATTGGTAAAAACTGTTGAACTCGCGAGCTGTTACCGTAACGACACCTCCAGTAGGTGAATAAAACATTACATGTATGTTTTCATACGGAAAAACCTACCTATATGTATATATGTACATATACTATATAGATACGAGTATAAATGAAAAAGTAAAAATTTTAAAGTATATCTTCCAGAGTAAAATATTTCCTACAATGACAAAAATACACACTGATTGTATATGTAAGTTTTAACTTCTGTCGTCACTCCTGGAGTGCCACTTCTCTATCTTTTTTTCTTTAGAGGGCGCGTAAAATGGTTAGGGTTGTTTTTTGATAAGCCCCGTAAGGCATTAGGAATATGTATGCAGATTTTGTACTAAGGAACCATTTAAGTAAGCAGACCTAATACTATGTTTCAACAAATTCTATGAAATATTTGTAAAGTGAGAATGAATAAATGATTTATTTATTATATATATATGTATATCATTCACAACTCTAAGTGCCACAGTAAGACTGTTTAGGAAACAGAAAAGAGTCAATCGCAATCGTCAATAGAATTCTTTGCGTATTTTTGTAGAAAACAAAACGTACGAGTATATATCGATGTGATTAACAGCAAAGTATTATAATTTTTAATGTATTCCTTTTTACAGTTGCATTTTTCAGAATTTGAAAATCTTAAATGTTATATAATTTACTATTTCTAGGCTTAACGTAAAGAAGCCTTCAGTTACTATTGGAGTATAGTATATATATGTCACGGGGTCAATTCTGTTCTTAAAGTATTTTTAGAAAATGTTGATGCAGAAAGGTTTTGTTATTGATATAGAGAACAAAACAATTTTTTTTGGATTTATTGTCTGTCTGTCAAGCTTGACGCAAAACCTACTGGGCAGATTTACACAAAACTCGTTATAGCCGTAGTTTACAACCCAAGAATAGTCATAGGATATGTTTTATCCCAGGAAATCACTTAGTTCCCGCAGGATAACAGGTTAAAATTAGTAATGAAATTAAATGAGGAGGTGAAATAGGTTAAAATTAGAATGGGAACTCTAAAACCACCCGACAACTCTATTTCCGAAGAAAAGTTAGGGTAATTTCAAGTGAATAATATGGTATGAATATTTTATAAGTGATATAAATAATATAGTATGTTGTTACTTGTTTAGTGGTAGCCTAATGGTTCGAACGTGGTTTTTCGATCGATCCTAGGTTTAAGCTCTGCGAACACCGCTTATCTGGAAAAGTTATGTGCCTTTAATTATTACCTGATTCGTTAAAGGAAGGTGAGGAAAACCACATTTCTGAGAGTTCCCCACAAATTTCTAGAAGGCGTGTGAAGTATACCAATTGGGCAGCATGATGGAGTATGCCTAGAGCCCTAACATAATGAGAGGCCAGAAGTCAGACGCGAGCCCACTAGTGGGACTTATGTGTGCCAAGAAGTCAGTGTGAGTCATGAATCCTTTCCTGTTACTCAACTATACCGATCAGTTACAATCAATACAAGCCGCCGCGCTACGAACTTCCACTGCACACAAAGCCAACGCTCCTTGAAAGTCTGTATCTCGGTAAAACTCTGTGTAGTCTATCAGCCCGTCGGACTACAATTACAGCTCAGAAGAACCCCTTTCAGATGTTTTCAATAAATCGAGTCCAGTTGAAACGTTCGTTTCCTTTTCAATAGCTCCTCTACGGCTCTCGTGGCCGCTCCCAGGGGAAGTAAAAGGCCGAGGAAGCGGCGCAAATTTGTGAGGCAAAAGCCGTATTTTAAATGCGGCACAATTCGCACGGCGTCTGATTTGGTACATTTTATTGGGTCTTCACGTGGCCTTGTCTTGTTTTATTTCACAATAACAGAGACTGATAGTCCAGTTCCGTTAGTTTGTATAGTTTGATCCAGATTTCTTGTTTACCGTTCGAGTTTTCCTAGAAAAATCGTAGTTATTTTTTAATAGTAAGTTGTCATGACAACAGGATAGAATTATTATGTTAGTCAGTTGTGTTGACGCCCAACTGAAGCAAATATTTGTGTGTGTTAATACAGTTACCGCCCGCTATAAGAATAATTCTAGTGTAGAAGTATGAGGTTTTAAAAGTTTCTCTATAACAATAATACTAAATAACTTAATATTTTTTTATTTTAATATTTAACTTTTTGTTATTATTTTTTTTTTATTTTTTATTTATTGAAATGAAATGAAAATTGTTTATTTCGTCGTAGGAGCCAAAGGCTCACATATCGAAAGTCAAAATTTTACAATACAAAGTCCCTACATAAGTGACAAATGTATTAACAAAGTAATGGAATATTTAAATGAATTCTTTGATAAAACCTAAAGTCTCGATAGACGATACCTATCTGTCATCGACTTTATAAATAATACAAACTTAAGACTTTGTACGCTAGTGTAGGCTGGTAGGGAAAAAAAGTTGGCAGAAAAAAACTTCCAATACTCTTTTAAAAACACCCACATATACAGTAATTACAAATTAATTTTCCTTAGACGGAACGGACGGAACGTTTGCGGATGTGTACTATGTCCAAGCATCCTTGTCATTAATATATTTTTTTACATTATAGTACAATTTCTATGTAAGCCGTGTTTTAATTTGTCTCTTAAATATTTCAATAGGTAAGTCGAGAACTATTACTTTTTTAACAATAAGGTATAATAATGTTTTTATTTCCTGCCTCATAATTGAACCCCCTAACGAGGGGGTAACGATATTAAAACCATTGCTACAACTGACACCTTACATTACCTTTTTAATCTGGCACACAATTAAAGTACTACCACAAGACACTTAGATTTTCACTCCACTATGTAAAGAAAGTGAATTTCCGTAATACTCCAAACTTGAGCTAAGGTAGCTCGCACACAAAGCGATCAGGGTAACTCCCGAGATCTTCATTTCATAACTAACTACTTTACTACGGCTGAATCCATTACCACTGATTCAGTTAAAAACTACTCCTACATCAACATTTCACTAAAGTTATATTAAGTATGCGAGTAAACTAAGAACTACTTCTCGTAGTGATGCGCCGTTAAGGAATTTCGTTATGCATAACTAATTATATTTTATCCACAGGAACTACCATCGCCGATTATTCATGAAATTAAAACTGAAATTCATATAAACTTCCAACATACATATAATTAAATATATACAATAATATTATGTTACGTTATGACTCAAAATTACCATTTTGAAATCTAAATTTCTATTAGATTTTTATATTTTTTGGGAAAAATATGTGTCCAATATATGTATAAGGATACTTAGTACAATCTTTCACGTATTCACACGGTGCATATACATATGAGTATTGTTATATTAATAATGTTATGTTATATTAATAATGTTTTGTATTTTAGAGTAATTAAGAGTCGGATTCTTATGAATTGTGTTGGCTATAGCGCATTCTCCTACTCCATACAAATCGTTTAAACCAGCGGATAACAATGTGACAGTTTTCTTACAAAACCGCCACATTACATATTTAACTCATTAATATCTGTTACAACTTTTCAAAGTCACAATGCACCATTAACTTAAAAATCGACTTTTAAAGTATTATTTTGGCACAAAAATAGTTTACGGTATTAATTAATG
>DWJZ01001867.1:0-21454 GCA_018249125.1 Asbolis capucinus
GTGTAATTGTAGTAATTCAGGCGCCATCAGTCTGTTTCTTACGAGGCACATTGTTTCACTGATGGCGCTCTGGAGCGTGAACCATGTTTTTATAACCTCACATTAAAAAATAAGGCTGTGGTCGCACTGTACCATTTTGATGCTTTACGTTTGAAAACTCACTATTGACTTAGGAGGTTTAGAGGTTAGTCCGCCATGCTGCTCCAGTGCGGATGGTCGGATGTCTTTATGCATGATACATCCAACATGGCTCAACGAAGGTTAACAACAAGGCCCGACGGTCTTATAAGCCCTCCGCAGCATGCGCTCAAAAATGTTTGCTACTAGCGGGTTGATTGAGCAAAAGTTGGTGCTGTCAGCAGGATGTTGGTGAAATTACGGTATAAAACTATTGTTCCAAATTTTCATGGTCAGATAGCAATTGTTCAGCCATTTCAATGGACTGCATTTTTATGTTCCTTTTAAACAGACCATATGATCCGAGAATAATAATTTATCTCTCAGATAATTATTGGCGACGCCAAATGAATTTGGGACATCTCATTTCGCAGGCAGGGGCTAAATACAAGGTCATAACATAAAAATATTGGAAGAATTTAAATAGATTATATAATTTAATGTAACTAGCCCTACGATCGAATTGTACCAGCGTGGTGGAGTATGCTCTAGGTCACCTCAGTCCTCCTCAGAAGAGGTCCGCGCTTAATAGCAACTTATAAAGCCTCGAGTACAGGCGCAGAGTTGCCAGCCTCTCGGTCTTCTACAGGATACGCTTTGGAGAGTGTGCATAGGAACTATGCAATTTAATTCCCCCATCCCCATTACATCATTGAACGAGCCGGCGCATGGCGGGTATCCATCCCTTCGTCGTTAACATCCCGCCAGTATGAACGATGCGCTTCGCCTCGTCTTTTATCACCCGTACCGCGAAGGACTGGAATAAGTTGCCCGCGTCCGTGTTTCCGTTTGATTGCAATGAAAATGTCTTCAAGTGTGAATAGGCATCTACAAAGTTAGTGCGTTTTACCATCTAACACATCATTGCCACACCATCAGGTGGGATCGTAGTCAACTAATTCATCACAGTGTGAACGGGGCCGAACTCATACCCCGTGACGCACTTACACGCTCTACCGGATCAATGGCGCGTAATATCAATATTATTATCAGTAGGTCGGTTCGATGGAGGGCTTGGCCCTAAGATTTATATACTTGATATATTGGAGGAGATTCTTATTGATGGTGTCAATAAGTGGACTGATGATAGGGTTTCTCGTAACAATTATGTTATCAGTATAATATTATTATTTCCATTAATGCTATTTCTGGTCGGGATGATCATAACAAACGCCACATGCGTCGTTTAGGGGCTTGTGTTGGCCGCTCTGCAATGGTAAACTGGCCGCGGATTGTCGACCCCTGATGCAACCATGGTCCCACCCATATGTCCCGACCATGGTCCCAGCTGACCGTGGTCGAGACTTTAGGCTTTATCATCGATTTTTTTAATGTATATTTTGTTATTAATTTCATAGTTGATGTAGGAACTTTTATTGGTACATTTTGACTTTCGTTAACGGAGCTTTTGGTTCCTAAGACGAAATAAATGCATTTCATTTCAACAGGTGCAGTGTCCCATCCAGGGTCCGTCAACCCTTTAGGGGTCGGCAACCCACGGTCCGTTTGCCATTGCGATGCGGCCGACACAGACCCCTACACGACGCATTTTGGCGTTTCTTGTGATCCTCCCGACGACAATATGAAATGTGGCCCGCTCTTATATTATTATGACTTCGGTCCGTTGATTGCAAGGTTACCGAGCAGTTGACTATATAATTAACTTGAAGCTGGTGAGCTTTTGGCAACTTATCAGATTAATTGACCTTAAACCCTGCTTTGGGTGTAAGCGGCCAATAGCTGTGATTGTGGCAAAGCGAAATTTTGGATTGACCAATCTTGGTGAATTTTAACGCTCCCTTCTCTCTTATCTCCGAAATTAATTATAGATACACAGAAGTTAATTATCATAGAAACCCATGACTACCCCGCCGAGTTTTGGTCTTCTATCACTATGTGCCATAGTCTACTACGCTGGCTAAAGACTACACAAGTCTAAGACTTTACAAGCTCGTGAACTTTAAAAAAAGCTCGAGAACTTTATGGTGAACTTTGCGGAGTGGATCTTTACAATATAATAACCTTA
This sequence comes from Asbolis capucinus, assembly GCA_018249125.1. NCBI lineage: Eukaryota > Metazoa > Arthropoda > Insecta > Lepidoptera > Hesperiidae > Asbolis > Asbolis capucinus. The sequence goes on from DWJZ01001867.1 coordinate 2,204, forward strand.
TTAAAGCAATTATACTTTCATGAGGTATTTAAATTTTTTATTTACTTTGATTTTGTCTTTCGTTAAATGAGCTATTGATTCCTAAGGCGATTTTTATTTTAAGTGATATTTGACTTTTAATACGCACATAATTTTGAAAATTAGAAGTGTGTACAGGAGTCGAACCTAAGACCTTCTAACGACCAACTTTCAAACCATTAGCCTATATTTTCGAAGTTTTTACTTAGCCCTTATCCTTATTATAACTGGCTTTTAACTACAATTCAACCGAAAGACTACTAGTGAGTATTATTGCGGGTGCAAAAAGCTCCGGAAGCGTATTCTCGAAAGCTCCGAACAGTCTTCGTGTTAAAGTTGCTGACGACGTCTATTCCTTAGTATTCTTTATCATTCTTTTTCCTTCTTTGTTCCGAGATGCATTGTTATTTTCTGTTCCTATCAGTTTTATTTATTCAAGCGTTTAGGGGGGTTGGTTTTTAGATTTAAGTATAGAGGGAGAGAGAATAGAAGTTGTAAAAAAGGGTTGGCTGTAACCTATTAATAGCCCAGTGTTGAGCACGGGTCTCTTCTGAGACCTGAACACGAAACTGAAGACGCCCAGAGCTTCCAAGCTGCTCCAGTCCTGATTGGTGGAGGGTTTAGTGTCTAAACTATATGTCGGAAGTACTGTTGCCGGTTGAAGTCGTCCGACATGGTTTAACGTTGACTTTAGACGACATGATTTAACAATCAAGACCACAAACTAGGCATGCGGGCAATCTTCGTATTACTAACATTAAAAAATAAATTGACAAAGAGATCACATCGACTATTTGACCACAGTCCAGAATTTATCCCGATTACAATTGACGAAAACTAGAATATTTAGTACTGTTTACTATATTAATGCGCAATATTATATAATATCCGTATCTTAAAACAAAAACGCAACAGATTTCACGGCTAATATTAATTATTCTAAGAACGCCATATTTCTAGCAATAACTTGTACCAGAATCCGTTTAATGAAAGTTGATAGTGGAAAAACGGAGTAAATTTGAGGAATCCTAGAATTATGTCGCTTATTTGCTTATTCTGTTTATGAAATAATTTAAGTATAATGTTGACTAAACTACGGATTAATATTTAACTGTGGTACGTTATGCAATAAAAATAAATCGAGACATAAACTATCCTATTTTTGAAGTTGGGGACAACAACAGATAATCATAACATTTAGATGAATTCACACACACAGTTCACAGATTACTGCAAACGAATATCGTGATACTTGAGTTTTATTATAAAGATACTTATCAAATCATACTGTCGAAATAAACTGGGCCTGCCATCTGTGATACACATTAAAAATCACCGCTTCAGCTTTCATTAGGCAGACGACAAACGTTGATCAGAGGTTGTGAACAATTAAATGACTTCATCCCATTAATAGCCCACTACTGAACACGAGTCTCTATTCATACTGAGGGGGCCTAGAACATACTCCACCACGAGGGGTTAGTGGCCAACCCAAATGTCAAAAGTTTTTTGTGTCGTTCGAAAGCCTCCAACATGGCTTAACGATTGCTATCTAACGACAACAACCGGGACCAACGTTTTTATGCGCCCTCCGAAGCAAGGAAGCGTTCATGTTTTTTTTACAGATTGGCAGACACAAGCTAGTTAATTAAAATGGCAACATCAACAATATCAGGCCATGGAACTGAACACTCCGCGTAATATCTCGAATGGACGGAAAAGATAATCTTTAATTTATTGTATTCCCTATTTCTACTGTTCTTATTTTTGTATATTATCACCAAAAGAGTTCACTCACAGTCCGATGCGATACCGGAACGTTTCGTTCCGGTTTTCATGGTATCTTCACTCCTGCCGGCCGATTCTTCAAACAATTTCAAAGTCGTTCGAGTTCAGTAGTCCGAATGCAATCCAGCTGGAGTTTGTTACTTTATATCTATACTACCTAATAATAAATCTGTTATGGGGTAAATTCTGTACATAAAGTGTTTTTTGAAAATTTTGATGCAGGCAGGTTTTGTTATCGATATAGAGACTAAAACATTATTTTTAGATTTATTGTTTGTCTGTCTTTTCGAGTTTAACGCAAAAACCACTGGACAAATTTAGAGGAAACTTGGCATAGTCGTGGTTTTAAACCCGAGAATTAACCATTCTTTTTAGGATATATTTCATCCCAGGAAATGGCTTAGTATCGACAGGATAACAGGTTATACGTATGGTGATTCCAAAAGTAATGGACCAATTTAGATGAAATATTGCATGTTTTTGGCATATGTAAGGACAATGGTTATTGGATACTTTTTATCCCAGAAAACTGCTTTGTTCTAGTGGGCTAATAAGTAAAAGTTAGTATGGCAACTCTGAAACCACTGGAGAACTCTTCTTCTGAAGCAAAGCGAGGGCATTTTCTAGTCTATAATAACTTCGCTTCAATAGAACTTCAACTCTATGTGATCGAAATACAATTGACATTGCGCTATATAACGTCACAAGTACATCGCCGCGATATCAATATAAATATCTAAATAAATCTAAATATCTTTGGACAACTCACACACGGCCATCAGAACCCAAACTAAGCGTTAGCTTGTACTATGGTGATCTGACGACTGACAAACATACAAATATATTTTTAAATCCATACTTACATAGATATTTACACCCAGACAGACAGAACAAACATTTCTGCTCATCACAGAAAAGTTTGACCTGGGTGGCAATCGAACCCACAACCGGGTAGCAGTCAGTTTCACTAACCACTAGACCAACCGGCCTGTCAAAATAAGGTCAATTCATGTAATATTTTGCCAGGAAAAGGTTTAACTGCGAGGTCTAGGAAATGTGCTCTGTGAACTTTTTCTCTTATAGATGTCACTGCAACATAAAAAAAATGTGTGTGAACGCTTTTTTTTAATCGACTTCAATAAAATGAGGAGTTTTTTAAATCGTGTATAATTTTTTTATATTATCTTTTTTTTCAGTCCGTCCTCAGAGTAATATTACGTACGGATAATGTAAAAGGGGCATTACTCAGCAATACATATTTTCGTAACAATGCCGCGGGCGTATCTGCGGATCGTGAGATGTAACAAAAGGAGATAAATATGAGGGATGTGTAACATAAGGGCGGTTGTTTATACGAGCTTGTGCTCGGAGCTTTCTCATTTATATTGCCGCAACAGATTTAGGTTACTCGACAACTGATGGCGCCCTGGGTACCATCCTTGGGGAATGTGGAGCTTTTGAAAGGTACTTACGATTTACTGAAACATCTAGAAGCTGCCTTCGTTTCGGAAGAGTCAGTTACCAGACAAAAATAGTTATTGTTACAATAACTATTGTAACAAGTAACTGTAACAGCTAGACATATGGTCGACTTATTTGCAGATTTTGATGTCCTGTATAAAACTGTAGTACATCACTTTGCTCTATTGTCAACAGTTTCCTCAGCGTGGACAGTATAAGGGTTTTGGTTTCACATAGTTTTACTTGTTGGGTTACACTATAGAAGTTTCCGTACGGACCCCTAACGTTTTTGAAAATATTTTACAGCCTGTGTTCATCAGAGATAATAATGGTGAAAGATTTTTTCAAATCGGCCCATTAGTTTCGGAGCCTATTCTCCTCAAACAAAAAAATCTTATATCTTAATAATATTCTTCCTCTAGCGCCTCTCCAACCAGTGAAGGTTACCTGTCAGCTTCTTGCTTTCTTCTTTATTTTTAGCTCTACGGAATAGTTCCGCGGCGCTGGCTATGACGGTCCGTTCTCGGATGTCCCGTAACCACGACTTCTTTGTCCTGCCAATCTTCCTTCTTCCAGCTACCTTCCCATCGTTATAAGTTGGAGTAAGCGGTAGCGCTGATGTCGAAATAGAAGTCCAAGTAAAACATCTATTTTGTTTCACTCTGAGCATGAGTGAGTAAAAGTCAATATTATAAAATATTAGAATAGAATTTTCAACCCAGTCGGATCTTGGTCACGGTAAAATGATCTCTGGTTGTCAATCCTGATTTACATCATTAGGTTAGGTTAGGTTAGGTTTATAGACCTCAAGTATTTGGGCTATGGTGACATTTTTCCTACGGCATATTAAATACGAAAGTTTCTAAACTGACTGCGATAACAAATTCCCTTTGGTAAATCTGTATCTATTAGGGCATGTCCCAAAAATATTGCTACTCATTTCACGCATCATATAAATTTCAAGTTTATATAATAATTTTATCTACTACCCTTCAGAAATAAATCTCTTATACAAAAAAATCGTGTCATTGTTTTTACTATATGTATATTCACAGGACGGATTTTAGCTTTGATTTTGTATGTGAAGCGTTATCCAGTTTGTTGATCAAAGGTGGCTGTGTTCATGTTGATTTTTATATTTTTTGACAATTTATGTATCTTCTACGAAATTGTACTACATTATATAATGATATGGTATATCAAACCAGCAATATAATCCTTCTTATATTAAAAATGCGACAGTTTGTGAAGATGGATGTTTGTTAGTCCTTCACGCAAAAAGTACTGAACCAATCCGGTTGAAATTTTTCACAGAGATAGATTATAGTCTGGAATATCACACAGGCTTTTTAACAACACACTTACCACGCGAACGAAGCCGGCGACGAATATTAGTTACAAGAATATTTTTTTCTGTCGACCTGGTCCAACAGAAAGTTCATTTCAATAAAAAAGTCGATAGAAGACAGGTGGTTGCTCCCAGGCTGAAACATCAGTCTTGGAATAAAACTATCGTTCTTCCACCATCTTTATTTTATGTTCGCTCTTACCAAAATAAACTACATGTTCCTTGTATAATTTTATGAATTTCTCTAAATAAAATGTATTACCTCAAAGTTGGCATAAGTGTATGTGTAGCATGAGTTTAACTTTATCGAGTATCAACCTACGTCCGATTCGAAATTGTATTATACTTATCATTAGCTATAAGAATTGGTCGACGTGTGGTATTTAATATAAGGTCGATTAGTCAAACGTTTTGCCAGACAATTCGCTGTAAATGCAGGTATATAGGTGATGGCAGAGTATTTTCTTAACATTTTATAAGTTAATGCCTGACTGCAATCCCATCTGATGATGAGAAGGAGAGATGAACTGAATTTATTTAATTATTTACAAAGCAGATGTTATCGTTAGATAGACATCGTCAAGCCACAAAACATGAAGACTGGACATGAAGACAAAAATATGTTCATACATAACTTCATACAGCCACCAGCGCCGCTTCAGAAGTATCAATGTAATGCTTGTATTCTCGTCCGTCGATATCAATATTGTAATAAATCATATGGAATATTAGTATCGAATTTCTCTTCAATACTGCTAACGACACGTCATTTATAATGTTGGCTAAAAGAAATCTCTAGTTAGAATTTACGTCAAAAAATGTGTACAGACTATCGTTACATTATTGTAAATTAGAAAGTAACTTAGTCTGCCTGGTATAGTTTGCGCTGTTTGTCTTACGCATAAACTGCTGAACCAATTTTGATGAAACTTGGTACACAGGTAGAATGGAAGTTGAGGAAAAACGTACGCTTATTATTTTAAAGGAAGGTATTAAAAGGCGTTAACGAAGTCAAAATGAAAAACAAAAATATTAAAAGGAAGAATAACCCCAAAACTGCTCGACAGATGTCGCTTAAAATAAAATGAGATTCAATCGTAAGCACCAGCTTTCGATAAAAAAATCAAAATTAATTCACACACTAAAAAGTTCTGACGTAACATAAAAAATACACACGAAAACATGAAACTGTACTTAATACGCAATACTAGCAAGAAATAAATGATTTGACGTTTAGTTTGAGCAGGATATAATAGATGTACTGTACGAAACACTGTTTATTTCTCGTTATATCAATAGCTAATTTGGCTGCGAGTTAGGAACCTTGGCCGCCGATATAAAACACAATCAATCATGAAATATATTAATATCAAATATCTGGAATATTGGAGCCAAGCGAACTGTACTGTGATTAATCTCGGAAGCCATCAAGGTCCAATTTTCTTTGCTAATATACTTCCATGGAGGAAATTCAAGTATTTTCACAACTACTTAATCGATTCCATATTGTTTGTTGTGTGCGTGTAACAATAAAGTGCGTGTAAGTAGTCTAATGCATGGGTCGGCAACCTTTTTTTATATGTGTTTAAAAATTGACGCTACATACTGAAAATACGTACATGAATTGAATGATTTTGACTTGTGAGCCACATCTATATAGTATATTAGTTTGTCAGGTGTTCGGGTTAAAATCTTGTAAGCTGAGATTTTGCATGATCTTTCGTCCTGATGACAATGCATTTTTATGATAAGCATGACCTGATACTATTTTCAGAATTGTCTCCAGTCAAGGGAACTCCTCAACGGCTAACAATACAGTTATGAAATTAATTTTATTTAAATGTAAATATTTTAAAAGACGTTGTTAGTATTGGGAGGTAATTATCTATCAAACTGCAACTACTTTATCATTTTCCCGAAACTTCCTCCGCGTGGAACAATTCTAGTTCCCCTATTTAATCCCCGGAATCCACACAGATCAAAACGATCAACTTTCATCTCCTATCCAAACCTTTTTCTTCGAATTTCTAATCTCTCTCTGTACTAATTTTCATCAAAACTCGTTTAGGGCCGTTTCATATTTAGTACTTTCTATATAATGTTTAGATTATTTTGTGCTTTACTTAATAACTTATACAGATTTAAGAGATAGACAGTTGAAAACTTTAGGCGTTAAAAAATAATTCCTTTAAATAGTTTTTTACTTTTTATGTTAATAAATTTATAACTTACGTAAGGACTTTGTATTGTTAAATTTTGACTTTCGTTAAGTCAGCTTTTGGTTCTTAAGACGAAATAAATAACTTTCGTTTCATTTCAAAATGGTCGCTTGATCGCTGAAACGTAATACGAAAATGCGATCTCCTAGCAATAATCGCAAAATTTCCGTAATCGCTCTCCGTTCGCGAGGTACTTGTTCGGACCGCGGGTATAATAAGTTGGTCTCATGTGTTCCAATCATTAGTTGTCATTTACAGATATGGACAAGCAATTCACCGTGCACCCTGAAAACCAGACGGCGCTGGAGGGCCAGCCCACGATGCTGAGGTGCACCATCAAATCCGGCCCGCCTGCCAACATCTCCTGGGAGAGAGATGGTCAAATCTTGCCTCATGATGCAAGGTAGGTGGAACCAGCGGAACTCTGTGTTTGAGAATCGAAGAATTCGAGGAAGCGGGGATATATGTATATGACTGGATCTGGACCCCTTAGTGACCCTATTAATTAATAAACCATCTTTATACTGCCAAGTTCTTATACCGGGGTACATACATATGTACCTGAGAGCAGGGGTCAGCAACCCGTAGCCCTTATGTATCTCATTGCGGCCCACACAGATTAATTACACGACGCAATTTGGCGTGTTTTCTCCTCCAGACGATGATACATGAAATGTTGACGACAGGTTACCGACCCCTGCCATAAAAAGGATTTCAGAGGTAAAGAACAGTTCTCAACTCAACTCTAACTACCATCGTATGTTTTAGCTATCAGGGAAGCAAGCATGAAAATTATAATAAATATATTGTGGGAAATAATTGTAAAGATCGTGAATATTATTTTCTTTTGTTTATTCTTCAGGTATCACACTCTGGAGAATGAGTTAATAATAACTGACGTGACACAAGAAGACGCCGGATTGTACAGGTAAATGGAAAAATAAAATCTTATTATTTTTACAAGCTTTCATTTAATTTGCAGTGTATGTTTATGTATAAGTATATTTGTTTGTTACGGGTCAAATTTTGCAAGCTTAATTAGACCCACTTCCTCTTACACTAGGGAGCAGAAATTTTGCATACTGCTTCAGTTCCGATGACAATGCATTTTTATGACAAGCATGACCTGATACTACGTTCAGAATTGACTCCAGATATGGGAGCTCCTCAGCGGCTAACATTACAGATATGAAACTGTGTTTTTTTCGTATTAGGGCTTTGTAATTGAAGCTTGTGTTTTTAAATTTTTTGATAATACTTGTTTTTCTTATTAAATAAGTTTATTATCACAGTAGTAAAAGGTTTCGTGCATTTTCTATTATTATAAATTTTACTATATATTAAATTTTCTTTTCTTTTAAAGTTTTTATGGTGATTTCATGATTAATAGTTAGTTTTCATTTCAGTTTTAATGTATGAACAAAAAAATCGTACTTTGTAACAAAAAACGAACTTTCTAACAAAGCCTTCAATATTACTCAAATCAACTAAATAAAATTACATTTAATTCCCCCGTCCCCTATCCATCATGGAACGAGCCGACGCACGGCGCGTTTCGCATCTTCATCTTCCCTCATCATACGTACCGCGAAGAGACTGGAATAAGTTGTCCGCGTATTGTTCTCATTCAATTAGAATGTTCGTTACCCCATATCGCTGTTTACCATCAGGCGGGATAGTGGTCAAGCACAAATTTTTATCGTTTAAAAAAAAAGCTTAAAAATCAATAGTTATTAATTTATTATATTCATAATAATATTCAACATCGTATTAAAATAAATTGATACAATCGTTTGCTTGCGTATTTCTTGTCGCTCGCAAAGACCGGAGAAAAACCTCAACAACACAGATGACCCAGGAACAAATATCTATCTGTTAGATGAATGAAACGAGCGCCAATCGAATCCGAGACTCCTAACAAAAATAATAACGTAACTAGCAATTGAACCATTAATGGTGAATTTAATCTAGTTGGTACAAGTATTAAATTTCTGTAATTTAAATTTGAGTTTAATATAGTCTGAAAGTTTGCTTCTTGTATTCAAACTTTATAATAAACCTTGCTAGTAACTGCAGTCTTACGACAGAGTTTCTCAATGAGTGGGGCGCGCCTTCCTTGGGTAACATGGCCGGTGTTCAGGGGAGGCGCGTAGCTTTTGATGATAAAAAAAATACAAATTCACATTATTTAGTTCATTAATTTGAATTATTTTGTACAAAGTTCATAAAGGTATTAATTACCTATATATACTAAAAAGTATAATGTTGTTTTACTCCAACCAAAACACTCAGAATTACCTATATTTTGTTAGGGGAAGCATGAAAATTATTAAAACTCGTTAGGGAGGCGTGACTCCAAAAAGGTTGAAAAACCCTGACCTACGGCGTTTTTGTTTCTGAAGAACATTAATATCATTAAATAACTAGGTTATTTAATAAGGGAGTTACATATTCAACAACTTGAAACTGTCCTCAGTTCGCTTCCGACGAATCAGTTGCCTCAAAAAAGTAGTTATTGTGACTTAACCATAATAGTTAGGTCGTGAAGTTATTTGTAGATATTGATGTCCTCCGTAATACTGTAGTACATCACTTTATTCTATTGTCAATCATTTCCGCAGCGTACGCGATATATGGATATTTTTTGGTATTTTTTTAAAGATCATATTATGGAAATTTTTTAAATATTTTATAACCCAAGGTTGTGACAGGATTGCTACGCCGAAGGTCGTGGGTTCGATTCCCACCCAGGTCAAACTTTTCTGTGATGAGCAGGACTGCTTTTTCCGTATGTCTGGGTATAAACATCTATATAAGTGTGTATTTAAAAATATATATGTATGTTTGTCAGTTGTTTGATCACCATAGTACAAGATAACGCTTTGTTTGGGATCAGATGGCCGTGTGTGAGTTGTACAGAGATATTTATTATTATTATCTCATTATCCTGTATAATGTAAGATTTGAACGGTAAAGGAATTTCTCAATTCGGCCCAGTAGTTTCGGATTATTCTCCACAAACAAACAAATCTTTCCTCTTTATAATATTAACAGAGATATTCGTATCTATGACACAGTACGGTTGAAAGCGGGATGCGCTCTTAAACACAATAGCTGGGGAATCCGTTGTCATCATTACTCAGGTTGCTTCACAACTGTTCCTGTATATGCTTCCTTTTCAAGGTTCTGATCAAAGGGTAAAACGGGGTCCTATTACTAAAACTCCGCTGTCCGGTTGTCCGTTTGTCACCAGCCTGTATTTTATGAACTGTTATAGTTACGAGTAAATGGTTGTAATTTTCATATGTGATGTACATGTTTATGTAATCTGTGAAAATTTGTTGATTAGAATTCTGTTGCCGCTATAACAGCAAATAATACAAAACAGAATAAATAAAATATTTAAGGGGCTAACATACAATAAATATATATCTTTGCAGTTTTTATAGGGCATGGTACAGAACCCTTCGTGTGTAATTCTTAGGAGATAACATAAAGATATGTAACTAAATGATTTTATACTTTTATTATGATGGACAGTAAGCTTTTTTAAAACTTTTTCATTTTTTAAACGGGAAACGAATTAGATGTAAAGTTGACAAGCTCATTTGTCATTAGCGTCTGTCAAGTGTCAGCTGTCAAGAGTTTCACCCCGCTACCGCAGTCTTGCCGTGACCATGACCCATGCAACTGGATCGAAATATCGGTACAAAGAAAAAGTTTTAAAAAAGATATGTAACTATTTAATTAAGGACAATTTTTTCCCTAAACTATTCAAATCCTTTTTATCCAGATGCAAAGCAACGAATACCTACTTTAATCGTGTGCCGACGAGTCACGCTGGTCAACTGCTGGTCGAGAAGTCGGAGGACCGAGACGTGGCCTTCTTGGACGTGAACTACGAGAAGAACGTGACGGTAGCGAGGGGCAGCAAGGTCCAGCTGGCCTGTCCCGTCCTCGGCTGGCCTAGGCCAAAGGTAGTGTGAAGTTTATGCTCAAATTTACCTTAATATATAATTTGGATTATCTTAGCAGCGAGTTCTCTAATACATCTTATAGTTTGCTTCTCATCAGCATCAGCTGATGGCCTTTATATATTACTCCTTATAAGCCTTTCTCAAGGAACCATAAAAAAGGGTCTTCCGCTGATCCAGCTCCTACCACCCTACTTCCCAAGATCGCTGGTTTTGACGGTCTACTGGATACCCTAAATTTAGACCGTTCACTTCTTAAGCCATCATCGTAACTTTGGAAAGCCAGTTCTCTTCAAATTCCTTGATCTGTAGGCGTCCTTCTTCTCATTCTTCTCCTGTCACGTGTCCTGGAGTAATATGCTGGTGTGTTTAGGGTCCATTTGTGTCATTATCTCCTCTGGTATTTCAAATAACAACCAACCTTCGATTTCTGTCTTCGCCGCGCATGCGATTACTTCCACTGCCGGCAACGCTTTAGTGACATTAGCGTAGTGCTTATAACATAAAAAATAACACTACATCATAAAATAAAGATGTTTTCGTTACAGGTAATTTGGGAGCTGACTGCTGCGGGCAAGTCCTTAGAGCTGAACAATTCTGGTGAGATCCTGGTGCTCTCGAAACTGGAGTATAACAAAGAAGGAGTCTATTCTTGTTCTGTTGAAGGTCACAGCGATTTAGTGAAGGTACGTTACTTATTTATTTATATTTTTCTAATTTATAATACAGTACACTGCATTAAAGTGTAGGTATTTAGTATTAATGCTAGCCACCTTTTGCAGTATTAGGGTGGTTTAGAATGGTAAACCTCATCCCATTCTGGTAGACCAGGGTGTCATCAGAAGCGACAGAAGTCAGCTGCTGATTATTTAAAAATAATAATAATAAATAAATAATAAAGTGATAAATCACTATATATTATAATCTCGTTAAACCTCTCACCTCATCGTCTGCCTGTTCGCGATAAACTCAAACTATATTGAACGGATTTTCATGCGGTTTTCACCAATAGATAAAGCAATTTCCGCGGAGGATTGTTGTGTATAATTTGGTAAGGTAATTGGTGTTAAATTTGTCATAAGAACGCGTGGGTAAACCGCGGTCTCACCCTAGTCAATATTAGTAGTATGTTATTAATTAATAACATTTTATTGCTGAATTTTTTTTTGTGAAGCTCCTTTGCCAAGCTATCACCCTCTTGCTTCAGTCAGCTGCTGGACGTCGCTCCAGCTGTCGTTCCAGCTTGAGAGGCTGTTCTCCTCTTTTCCTTTCTTCTCGTTCTTTAGTCATCTTTCTGAATCTATGGGGTTGGGTATCATTAGTGTCCCGGTGCATCAGCAATGTACTATTTCGCGTCCTGGTCTTCCCCAGCCGGTATTATGGCTTCAGTTTTGATAGGAACGCATTAGTAACAGCCGAGGCGTTGCTCATGACTGAGTTGTGATCAGTCATCAGATGACCCGTCTGTCCGTTTGTCTACTTAACATATAAATGTAACTTTGTATAAATTGTGATCAAATATTTGTTTTACCCATTTTATTACGAGACTAAATAAAATTGTTGGAGGTTGCTGGAGGCGTGTCATTTGTGTAATATAATAATATTTCCGTATAATAAGCTTCATGCGGAAATTATGAATTCTTAATCAGAATAATATCCTACGAAATGAGGACGATGGGAAAAAATGTTTTAAGTTAAAAGCTTAAGCGGGTAGACGTATTGCTATTTTAACTTTTCTCTCATTCTTCTTCAACACAATAAAAAATTGTTCCAAGTTGATAATTCATTAAAGTTTACATCAACTTATAAGTACAATCAGTTGAAATAGTAAACATTAACTTCACCCAATTCTGTATTGAATGTTATGCGTCACTTCTGTAATGTGCTTCAAAAGTCAATAACCTACTAACAAACCCTCATATCTGCTTACTCGCAACTATACTCTCAAAAAGTGTTCCGTGAACACCTGATCTTTCCTAAAAATTTCGAGGATCTGGAACCCAAGGACGTTCTCGCAACGCTTGGCGTCTTGGCGACCAGATATAATTCTAATGTCTGGCTACAATAGATAAAACGTGGTCGGTGTGTCCTTTGGTTTTGTTTCCCTTACCCGTTTATTCAAATAATACTAATTCTAACCAACTGTTTAGTTTATAAATTCACTTCTAGCTGAATTGTACATACATATTAATTAGTTAAACTAGTCTTATTTTTAGTTTAGTTGAGAGAAAATATGACAAATTCCATATTTAACAGTTTAAAATAATTTGAAAAAATCTACTTCGTTAATTACTTATATTGTCATTAAATTTCAATTAAATGATATAATCCAATCACATGTATTCAGTTCAATATTAACAATATTTTTGGAAGTGATTTGTATTCATGATTTTTACTATATAATTTTTACTGAACGAGAAGGCCCATGATGGAACACCTTTGAGAGAGCCTATGATGGATTCCTGGTGTAGTATTTTTGAGATAATAGTTTGTGTAAAACCATTGCGATACTGTGCACTAACGTTGCTTAGTTACATGGAGCTCAGCATTTTCGGGTTGTTATTCATTTATTATTGAGTTATGAGTTATGTTGCCTCAATACAAATAACAACATAATAGAGTCTTATATTTGAACAATAATAAATTTTCTTTTATTCTATTCTGTACTCGCTACAGCTTTTACCTTGAGTCGATCTTTTCATCCGAGATCTGTAAGCTTCCTCATTAAAAGTAAACGAAATCGTGTCGTCACAAATTACTTTGTTACTTTAATTCTATACATGTTTAGCGCTATTTGATGTTACTACACTAGTTTATGCCCGCGGCTTCACCTGCGTGGAATATAGATAAAGAATACATATATGTAAATAAAGGCTTGTAAAAGTAGTCTATCTTATGTTTTATTCTAGACTAATCTATTTTTGTGCCGAATTTCATTCAGATTCGTTCAGCACTTTAGCGTGAAGTAGTAACAAACGGCCATAAATTCATCCAAACTCACAAACTTTCCCATTAATAATATTAGTAGGATAAAACAAAGAGGAATTATAAATATTAAAGTAAAGTATGAACGTATAATTGAAATGACACTTAACTTAAAACTTAAGTGCCGCACGGGCTCTAATGGTTAATTAAATTTCTCCTTAGTACAGATTCTCTATATAAATTCTATTGTACAAAGGCATCACCGATGTGTTGTCGGTCAACAAATAATATCTCAAGCCCTCAGCCGGAACACGAATTTTTCAAATTAAAAAATATTTAATATGCACGTTAGGGAAATCTTACTCCGGCTACCGCATTTTTTGCAAATAGTACCCTTTAGTGCACGTTTGTTGCAGACGTTCAACGTGACCCTGTGGGAGACAGTGAAGATCAAACTGCCTCCAACAAGCAAGGAGAGCATTCGAGCCAGCACCGTCCGTTTTAACTGCACGGCCACCGGTTCTCCAAGGCCCAGTATATCCTGGTACAAGGATGGACTGCCTCTGAAGTTATCAGGCCGAGTAAGTACCAGGCACTGAAGTAAAATCATAATGGTATATATGGGTGTATCCCTTCTTGGTCGAATCCAAGGTAAACTAAAGGTAACAGGCTGGCACCCTGGTGTTGCTAAAGGACAACGGTAACTTACCATCAGTCGAATCGTCTTGGTTGCCTGATTATAACATATTGGGTTTGCCAATACCCCTCCACCCATAACTGGAGCAGTGTGGTGATGACACATCGTCTATCAAGCCATGGTTTTGACTAAGAGAATCTCTTTAAGGTGAAAATCTTGTAATCCGAATTAGTTGAAATTTTACTTATTTTAGCATGTTAAAATTTTAAGTTAATATTAAAATATTATGAAATGTACTTTCAGAAATGTTATTAACCTTAGGCTGGTTTTTCGGCTACTTAATATACAGGTCTATAGGGGTTTTAAAAATTCCTTGCGGCTTTTGGAGCAAAGTAAATACAAAGGAGTTTTAAATATTAACTTACAGCTTTTGACTTCAGATAATGCGTAAAGAAATATATATTTTTATACTGCTTATAGCCCATACCGGCTTTACAAACCAATGCTAACATTTTTTTATGTGTGAATAAAAATATTCGGTAGTCCAAGGCGTACTTTTAGTACTAGATAGTTGTTTTTGGACATGAAAATATATCATAATTGAGGATTACTGGAGCAAATTCCACCCTGCTGGGGATTGGTGTAGGGGTAGCTTCACTTTCGGTTTACGTGCCCTGTGATGCATGGACGCACTGAGCTGAAGTTTTTCTGCGATCTTCTATTCTCCTTCAGCCATTGGGTTATAAGTGATCGGCTACTTATGTTTAACTTATCAAATTTAAAAATGCAGCCCAAATACGTGACCCACACATGCACAAGATATGGATAACGATGGGAACACCGAAAACCGAACCGGAACCGAAATAATTTTCCGAACAATTAGTTCACACATCTATTCGGCCAATAAATAATAATGCATAGTAAAATAATTAACGATTACAAAGATTCACTACGATTAAGATTTCAATAAAAATGGAAACGCGGCAAGTTCGGTACAGCCGTACGGCACAATCGCACATTCTTTCATATTCAAAATCATTAATTTCATTTTTGTTATTGAATGTTATTTTTTTGGAATGTACCACCGTTTCAGAAAGGTGTCAAAATAAAGAGGAGAAGAAACAACGAAAGAACTACGACGAAAGAAAAATGCACATCTTTTTAAATCGCATACAGTAATTAAAAATTAATTTCTCAATCGGACTTGGGCCCGTTTGCGGATGTACATATATTATGTCCAAGCATCCTCGTCATTAATATATGTATTCATTAATACTATAATACCCTTTCTGTACAAGCCATATTTTATTTTGTCTCTTAAATATTTATATGGGTAAGTCGATCTCGAGTTCGAGCGCTCAATTAATCTTCAATTTGATGGCCCAACGCTACACCGAGCTCGTCCAAACATTCGTTTGATGTTTCGGGCGGTAGTTATAATAATTCTCCATAGATGGCGTTTACATAAAGGTTTTGGTGTGAGATTTGTGCCCCGCTGTGACATGTTAATACTTGTTTTTAATAATATTAATTCTCACTTTACAAGAACATTTTGTTCTGTGTTGTTTGTTTGTCCGTGAGTTGCATTTTTAAAATTGATGTACGTTACAGTAGGTTAGTCCTTACTTAACTTCTTAAATCGTAACTGTTTAAAATTAACTGGTTTTAACAACAATTTCTTTTCCAGTTTAATCTACGAACTTCCACGGATAAGGCGCGTATTGAGTTAGTAATAAGCGGTGTGACATCAGAGGATGCAGGTATTTTACTATTTTAAATCCCACTGTTGGGCTTGAATAGTTTTTAAATGACTTCAATTTCTCACACTAGTTTTAAGAAAAAGACTAAATATTGATTGGTAAAGACACTAGCTACAATTACAAATGAAAATTGAATTACTGTTGAATTAAAAAGTTTTTGAATGATTTTTACAAAAACTTTATTATAAAATTTGTTGCTCTTTAATTTCAAACTTTTTTTTTTTTAGTATTGTTGAAATAATTGGTACAGAAATTTATAAAAACTGTGCACCAATTACTTTTTTATTGCTACTGCCTACTAATATTATAAATAAGATAGTTTGGATGGATGTATGTTTATTACTTCTTCAAGCAAAAACTACTGAACGGATTTGGATAAAGATTTGGCATAGTGGTAGATTATAGTCTGGAATAAAACATATGCTACTTTTGTCAACATATCACACGAGCAAGCCCGCGGCGCGGGTGTAAGCTAGTAACTCATAAGGTGAAAATGAAATCGAAATGGTCGGGATGAGAAACCTTTTGAATTAAAGGGCCAATTTTAAATTTGATTTATGCTCGAGGGCCGTACATAGATTACCATTCATAAAATCTACTAGTGTTTTAGAGATAATATGTAATTATATATTTCCTAATTTTTTGTATCATAATGTTTTTTTTATGTTGTATTATGTTTTGACAAAGACTTTTGAAAATCTAAGTATATAAAACCAAATTTAAGAGTGCTGAATAGCTCATGCGGCCCGCGGGCCGCAGATTACTCTCCCCTGGTCTAAATTATAGGACCTACATGAATCACCCAAATCCAGAAAGTTTGCAAGATTGGAAATACATCTAAAAGAACGTGGAATCGTTTTGATGTATTCCATTATTATAACATCAATGTATTACCAATCTACGGCTAAAAAGACCTTTGCGTCTATCGGACGGAAATAGAATGTTTCATACATAGTACCCAAAAAGGTACTTTACTTAAAAGCTTATTTCTTCCAGGTATATACCAATGCTTCGCGTCAAACCCATGGTCGGTGGCGACAGCATGGGCCACGCTGACGGTGCGTGGGGCGGTGGTGGCGCCACCTTCAGACGTGGCATGTGCGCCAGTGGGGCCGAAGCGCGTTCAAGTGCGCTGGCAGTCGACTGCGTCACGCATGGCGACGTATATTATCGATGTCACACCTATAGGTATAGATCTTTCATCTTCTTAGTTAAATAATAGATGAATGAATGAATGACTGAATATACTTTATTGTGCACACAAGAGAAATACATAGTTAAACACAATTAGATTACTAAACATAGTAGGTAATCTTATAGCTTTAATTGCGATTCCTTCCAGATAACCTTAGGACTTTAGTTAGGTAGTCTTATTTGTTAAGTAGATTTAACTATGTTTCTGATAATTAATAAGTTTGTGTTAATTTGGCGAAAAATTATGTAATCTATTTAATCTTTTTAATTATGTACGTACGTCACTGCTAAGAGTCGAACTTGAAACTCCTCGCTTCGATAGCAGGGTTATTACAAAAAATGAACAGTATCTTACTATCAGTATAATTATGCTCAGGCGCAAAGTGCGACACTCAGAGTTTTTAATGGTTACTTAAATCACTACAAAGATATTTATGTGACAGATATAAAGTAAATGTTTTCAAGTAAAGAGAAAAGTAAGCTTTTACTTAGTGCACCACCAAAGGCTACAACGCCACGCAGTCAAGTGGAATCGCAGACATTAAGCTATTAAATTTAAGATTTAAATTTTTTTTATAAGATTTAAAGATTATTTTTTAAGATTTAAAGATTTTTTGTAAGATTTAAGAATTTTTTTAAGTTTTTAAGATTTTTTTGTAAGATTTAAAGATTGTTTTTTTATTTAAAGATTTTTTTTATGATTTAAAGATTTTTTATAAGATTTAAAGATTTTTTTATAATAAGAATTTACATTTTTATTTCACCAATAAGTAACGAAACACAAATACTATACGTAAATAGTAAAAACGGTGTCGCAGCAGTTTACGCCCTTCTCGAGTCATACATATTTTAAATATGATATTTGCAAATACTTAAAGCGGTTTGCGCTATATAACTTCTTGGTTTATAAATAATAATTTTATTACAATTTGCATTACTAAATACTCTTTTACTGTCCAAGTGTATATGTGTGAAATGTAAAAATAATTCATGGTTATACGTTTGTTCTCGGGTCAATAGTGGGGGAGGCCCTGACGGGCCAGCCACAAGAGAAGACGGAACAGTCGGTGACGGTGAGGGAAGTCTTGACGCCGTACTACTTCCAAGTGCGAGCGTTCGTGCCGGTCGGGGTCAACAAGACCGAGTGGATAGCCAGCGACATGTCTGAACCCGTCATCTGTCAGGGGCAGGGAAGTAAGTGCACGTTGATTTAAATTACATTGGAAGTCAGGACAGATAGGAGTGGTTGGACGTTTATCTCTCGAACGGGATGTCTTAGGTTCAAATCCTGCGCGTATCTCTGATTTTTAAAGTTCATTATCACTTGCTACGGTGAAGGGAAACATCGTGAGCAATCCTAAACTTCTGAGAGTTCTCCATAACGTCCTCAAGGGTGTGTGAAGTGAACCAATCCGCACTTGTCCAGCGTGGTGGACTATGGCCTGTATCCTTCACATTGTGAGCGGAGACCCGAGCCCAGTAGTGGGACAATTTATGATGAAGGACACGTTGATTTAGATATTTGATTAGACTAACCAACCTCCTTCGTTGCCAGTTCCATTCAAGCTGATCAAGTTGGAAGATGATGCTGTCCTGGTGACCTGGAAACAGTTTGCAGAACAGACGCCGGGTGTGACGCAGTGGATCCTGCAGACCAGGCTGGAAGGAGTAGATGGTCCGGAACACAACATCACGTTGAACTCCACCGTCTATAACTATACTTTACACGGTGAGGATTTTATTTTCTACGTAACTGTTTCGTATGATTTTCGATTTTTTTCACTAAAGTTGTGATTTAGGTGGTTCATAAGAAATTCATCTTTTTCTATACAAAATAAGTTAATGCTTGACACCTGATGGAAAGTGGTGATGATGTCTAAGATGTTGGACACACTAACTTAGTAAATGCCTATTCACTCTTCTCTTG
>DWJZ01001868.1:0-21450 GCA_018249125.1 Asbolis capucinus
GACCTCGCCATCCGCCGCCGGCGTACAGGGCGCAGAAGGCGGGCTTACGGCCTGCACCTCCTGCCCCCATAATAACAACCGGTCGGGCGACGGATACGGAAATTCGTCGTCCGACGGAACGGCAAAGGTTGAAAGGCGCGCGAGTGTGGAGCATGAAGTGTGGAGCGCGAATCACATAATTGTACGGCATTTAACCAATGAGAGTTGGTGAATGTAAGGTTTTACTGGAAAATCTTAGAATTTACCATAGTTTGTTATTTTACAGTAACATACATATGTATATAAGAATATATTTTTGTCTTGTGTATAACTTGTGTAACGGTTTAATGCCTGTCCTGTAACAAAAACGTTTTTTTATGCCTAATAAATACTTTTATCTTTCTTTCCTATCTTTTTAACTGCATGTAAAACCTCTAGAGACCGTTGTTTTAGTCAGTTGCTAAACCAACGGAGGCATTAGGCCAGGATACAAATATTCGCCACTTGGGTTGTCCACTAATCCGGAATATGCTCTAGACCTCCTCAGTACAAGGAGAAACATGTATGCAGTTTCTCACTTCGTAATGTAAAGGGCTGGGATATACTCCACCAGTGTTTGGGGACAGTGGGGGAATAACGGGGACAGTCGGGGGACAGTGGAGATTGTTGGAGTTAGTCAAACACATCCTCCAAGTACCCAATAAACGACACAGAACAACCTTGGAACTTTTATAAACACAAAATAGTGTAGTTTGTCTCTATTGGCCCCTTAATCACCAGTAACGAGTGCACTGTGCCGTTCTCACTCACGGCTCTGACGCGACGTCATCTTCCGTCAACTTAAGATAAACTTTACTTTATATCCAAACTTAGCAGTGATAGTCTAGTGGTGTAGCTCTAGCTAACGTAGCTCCCTCGAATGGGAGGTCCTTGGATTCAAATCCTGTGCGTACCTCTAAAAGTTAGATACGTATTACAAGTTAATTATTGCTTGCTTCGCTAAAGGACAACAACATGAGGAAACTGAAGGAAACCAGCGAGGTGGACTACGCCCTGTACCCCTCGGATGTGAGAGAAGACTCGAGCCCAGGAGTTGTACAGCCATCAGTAATGATGGTGCCTTGACACCACTGCTCACCTAATACAATTCGATGTTTTCTGGAGCAGAGTGCAGGCCTTGAGGAGGTGCCTCCTCATGTTGTGTCTCACGACGCCCGCCAGGAACATCCATGGCAGCTGGTCTTCCTCAGTCCCGGGCTCATACTTCCTAATGCGGCTTATCAGAAGTTCTTGGACTTGATTCACCACCAACTCTTGGATCTGAGTTCAAAATATTGGAAAAGTAACAGAATTAAATAAATAATAATATAAATATCACATTATGTTATACTATACAGTCCGTGTGCATGTGTGTGGGTAATTACGTATTAACGCCAAAAATTCTATTAAAAGCCAAAAAAAGTAATCTTGTAGTTTATCTATAGGAGCCTTGTTGTTTACACGTATCAACCTTGTTTTATACACCACACACAACGATATTATAAACAACAATGAAATTACTGTCATAGATGTCGACGGGACCCCAATCACGCGGATCCCTACATCTTGAATTATTACAGTAACCTAACTAACCTAACCTATCATCCTCTTTTGAGTACTGTTAAGTTTTTAATATAAGCCCGAGAGCTCGCCTCCTACCCAAATTTACCCCCTGTTTAGCCGCCAAAAAAGCCATCGTGACAAAATGGCAAATCCCATATACACATTTTCGTAACATCAAAAATGGGGCTAAATCAGCAAAGAACAGGATAACAAGAAAACCAATAATTAACTTCGTGCGCATACAAATAACATACATGCGCGCGCATACTTTTTTTGCCACGGGGGCGTTAACACTTAACTACCTGTGTGTGTGTGTGTGTGTATGAAAACAATTTAGCGAACTTAGTTCATTGATTTAGTTAAGTACTAGGGTCCGCTCGCGAATTCGCCCTTTTGGTATGTTGATAAAAAGAGTGTTATTCCAGACTATAATATATTCCTGTGTCAAATTTCATTCAGGTCCATTCAATAGATCTTGAGTTAAGAAGTAACAAACATCCATCCATCCCACCTACAAACGTAACGCATTTATAATATACGTAGGATAAGGTTCGTATTAAACTGAGTCATACGGTAAGATCAGGTTTCAGCAAGACTAGATCTATCTATACTACATTTAATAAAACTCCGTCTGTCCGTCTGCCTCTCTCAACGCGCATCACGTGAAACCCTTAAACGAATTTCAATAAAACTTGGTAAAGTTACTACTTACATCCCAGATTAGCATTTGGGATAGATTTTTATCCCGGATAATAGCTGGGATAATATGAATTGACAACAATAACATTACAGTGTGACGTTTATATAACGAAACTGAATGGAATCACATGTAATACATTATATCAAATCTGTTAAAATGAAGTTCGTTGACGCAGTTTAAAATGGTCTACGATTCACTTTAGCAAGGCAAAAATATAATGTACACAAAAAAAAACATGCAAAACGTGAAACCAAAAAACTTAATTTAGTAAACTGATAGCATTTGTAATGTTAAAGTTATAAGTTGACGAAACTGTTATGGAAATAAAGGAAAATGGTTTCTAGTTATGTCTTGCAATTATTGAAAATTCGTTGTAAAAAGGTTTTTCAAATATCTTCGTAGTATATTTATGTGGTAAATTTTATTTATGGCGGATTTAGAAAAGTTCGCAAGTCGAAGAAATTGTTACATTACAAAAAATATTCAAATTTCATCAAATATTCTACTATAAAATATTAATTATCTATATTTATATACGAATAATAAAAATGTAATGGGGTCAATTCAAAATTTTAATTCAACAATTCTTATCGCTTATCGAAGAAACAAAATAGGATTCGTGTGCAAGGCTAGTTCAAAATATTTTAATAAAATGTTCAGGACAATGTTGACGCATCAGCTAGTAGTAATATATACCTTAGTCTCGGGGTCGGAGAGCTGGTGCATGGGTCCGGTGAGGAAAGCATCGATCGTGGCCCGCCCTGGCCACTGCGTCACGAGCTCAGCCAGAGCTGTGATCGCGCCTACACGAACCACTATGCTGGCGTCACGACACACACCCACCAACATCTGCCATATGAAATGCATTCATTTCTTCTTAGGGAGCAATAGTTCACTTAACAAAAGTTAACAACATAAAAACCATACATCAACGATGACATTAACAGCAAAAATAATAAAAAAGTCAATAAAAGACAATTCTTTGATAATGCCTACTGCTACACCGAAAGTCGTGGGTTCGATTCCCACCTAGGTCAAACTTCTCTGTGATGAGCAGGAATGTTTTTTCTGTGTGTCTGGGTGTAAATATCTATATAAGTATTTAAAAATATACATGTAACTTTATCAGTTGTCTGATCACCATAGTACAAGCTAATGCTTAGTTTTGGTTCAGATGGTCGTGTGTGAGTTGTCCTGAGATATTTATTTATATATAATTTCAACAAACTGAAATAACTACAGCATCTGAAGTCTGTTTTGCCTCAACCGAACAAATATAAACTAAAAAGTGTATGACAATGTCACAGTTTTGTAATAAAACCGTCACATTACATATTAACACACTAATATCTTGGGCCGTAATTTTTCAACTACGAATTTTGTAAAAATAACGTTAGAATCACCTTTTAAAGTATTGATTTGACACAAAGATTGTTCATAACATTTATACGAATGAGAATTGAAGGACAAACAGATAATTGCAATACTTACAGCATAGTCACTGGAGGGTAGTTGATCGGTGTTATCAACAGCATCATCAGCACTGATAGTGCCAGGCTGCAGGTCATTTGCATCCACTCTCATAGCACCTTCCAAGTTATTATCTTTCAAAACATCTAGTTCTCCTTCTTCTATAGTTCTGGACATGTCATCGATGGCAGAATCATTGTTCGTTTTCTCAGCAGAATTATCATTAATTTTCTCAACAGATTCATCATTAATTCTCTCAGCAGACTGATCATTAATTTTCTCAGCAGATTCATCATTAATTCTCTCAGCAGACTGATCATTAATTTTCTCAGCAGGTTCATCATTAATTCTCTCAGCAGACTGACCATCAATTCTTTCAACAGAAACATCATTAATTCTCTCAGCAAAAACATCATTAATTTTCTCAGCAGAATGATCATTAATTCTCTTAGCAGATTGATCAATAATTCGCTCCGCAGAAACATCATTAATCCTCTCAGCAGAATAATCATTAGTTTTCTTGGCTTCAGTATATCTTGGTGTATTATTTGCGTTGTGGCCGGAGAGTCTATGTAGTTCCTTAGTACCATTGGCCGTGGAGAGGAGGCGATGCAGAAGTGACACTGCAGCTTTTCGGACCACGGCACGTTCATCGCAAACGCATCGCGCACTCACCGCCATTAATCGAGACACTTCTCCAGTGCCGTTTAGCTCCTAAGTAACACAAGTAAAAAAAAAGTATAAAAACCTTTTTAAATCTCTCCACGGTTAATATGATGTAAATATATCTAATAACATGCAATTAAAATATATCACTGGAAACCGCAATTAATCATAGACATTTATGGTAATAAATGGCAACACCGATTCGCACAAACACGGGTCAAAATATCATGTATTTTTCTATACAAGCAAACAAAACATGGCCCATAACGCTAATACCACATTAACAGACCAGGGTGACGTTAGAGGGAACAGTAGTCAGTTGCTAGGTGGCAGTTGTCATATATTCAAAATACTAAAATTAAACGTGTGGGCAAAAACAACTTCATCATAATATGACTCCGCAACAAATGTCGACAGAAACCCACTTTGCGTAGATAATATTAGTGTATTACATAGGCAAAACAATAAATCGGCGGTGGTTATATGTATGTTTTTCGTTAATAATGAATGAATGAGGGTATTTCTTTATTTTTTACGTGATATAAAATGTAAAACCTGGATGGTATCTCTGACGGCTGCGTGCGGGGAGTGCAGGCAGTCGGCGAGCACGGCCAGCGCGCGCGCCCGCAACGCACTCGACACGTCGTTGACGCGCTCGTACACCGCGCGCACGAGCGACGCGTGCGAGACCGTGTGCGCGCGCGCGACCATCAACCCGCCCGCCTCCTCCTGCCATTCAACTCGGCTCAACAGAAGTTTTTGAAGTGGTAACTTCTTAAGGCGCACCGTGTACTTGAACTGGACGCTGAAGAGGACTGAGCTGTCACGCTTCGCTATGTAACGCTCGCTCGGATAAAATCTGCTCGAGTTGACTAAGTAAGCGAGAGAGATATGTATAGTTGAAGCCTCTCTGCTATTTTGTGGGCATTCAACGAAAGTGAGCCGTCTCGCTCGGCACAATTAATCTATACTAATATAATAAAATGAAGAGTTTGTTTGTTTGTTTTAACGCGCTTATCTCAGAAACTAAATTTGAAAAATTCTTTTAGTGTTAGTTAACCCATATATTGAGGAAGACTATAAGCTATATATCATCACGCTAAGACCAATAAGAGTGGAGAACGTGCAAAGCCTGCGGACAGTCATATGGGGAAGGGCCCCAGTTAACTTTGCAAGATACCATGCCGCGTGGCTCAGACGCGTGCTCGGCTCGGCGTGCTGTGATCAACGAACTACTTTTTAAATTCATTCTTTCCAATAATATAATACTTTTTAGATGAATAAACCTATATACACAAAGTCGCTGGTTAAAGTTAGCGTTAGTCTAAAGTGACTTCCAAGCAGACGAAGTCGCGGGCGGAAGTTAGTTAATTATACAATTGCAATATTATTGATATTACTCACATTTTCCATGGAAACCGGAAGATCTTGACTACTTTCGTCTTCCGTTGAAAATCCATCTGAAGATACTGGGGTTCCCCTTAAACCTTTACAAACAATAAAGAATTTTGAGAAAACCATTTACGTCTTATCACGAAGAAATACTAAAGGGGGTTTATATAAGACTGAAGTTATTAGATTATATAAAACTGGAAATCTATGAAACTTTGTAATATGCACTTGTTATGTTAATAAATTTTAGACAATCAAAGAAATTTAAATTAACATAAAAATAGCTTAAATACCGCGCCGTTCTAACTTCGATCAATAATCATCTAGATAAACGTATAAAATCAAAGCTAAATTGTTTATTTTGTTATTTAACTTTTACTAAAGAATTTTTAAAGAGTTTAAAAACGTTCTGCGTTCAGCCTAATTACTACATATGTACATATATCGTACATTTAAAACCATTCTTGGCCACTTAGAAAAAAAAAATGCTAATGTACTCGTATGTTAGAATATTTATAAATTGTTCGGGTCAAATCTTGCAAGCTTAATTAGACCCACTTCTTACACTACAGAGCTGAAATTTTGCATGAACCTGCACGTTCCGTTTTGCATAAACCTTACGACAATGCATTTATTGATAAGGATGACCTGATACTACGTTCAGGATTGGCTCCGGACAAGGGAACTCCTCAACTGTTTACAATACAATTATGAAATATGTGCGTCTTCGTATTAGGGACCTATAATCAAAACTCGTTTTTTTATATTCTCAAAAACGAACTTGTTCTGTTTGTCTCGAAGTATGTGCGTGTGTTGGCTGATATTGGTATCAGGTATGATGTAGGAGCCTTCAAGAGAAGAGTGAATAGGAATGTACTAAGTTAGTGCGCCCAGCATTTTAGACATCATCGCCACTTGCCATTAGGTGGAATCGACGTCAAGCATCAACTTATTCTACATAAAAACAAAAATATAATGTAATAACAAGCAAGACATCCGGCCGTTCGAGATAATATATATACTAATAATATGATAAAAAAAAGATTTCATTGTTGATAACAAAGTGACGTACTACAGTTTTACAGAGGACTTCAATATCTACTACTAACTCCACAATACTACATGTCTGTTACAGATATGACACAATAACTACTTTTTTGTGATAACTGTCCAGTTTGTAGTTTAAGTAATGAAAAACGTAATAATCAAATATTGAAAAATTACTTTGATTTAGTATTTGTTGACAACATTTGATTTGATTTAGTATTTGTTGACAAGATAGCAAAAGTGACTAAAGATATTATAAGTTACAATTTCTAACCTTCAGATGGAGTCATGAGCTCTCCAGGTAGAACTTTTTGGACTTCTCCAACCTCTGGATCGTTACTCAACAACTTAGATATCATTTCCTGTAAGAAAAGAAACAATACATTGTAAATTATAAATTAAATACGCGTAATAGACAAATCGCCTAAAATTCCAAAAATATTAAATCCGGTCTAAATTACTTACTAAGGCAATTTGTCTATGCGATACTTTGGCTGTTGTAGATAGCTTAAGGAGCCACTTGACAAACTCCCTGTACGACTTGCGAGGCAGCATGCTCATGAGGCCCAGCACTAAAGACACACGAGAGTTCCGAATTTCTGCCCGCTCCTGGAAACAGGTGTTCGATTTTCATAAATAAATAGTGTCACAATATATGACGCTGTATCAAATTGTGAATAACGTTATTGATGTGTATGATGTAACATATATAAGTATAACATAGTTGTCATAACTATATTAGGTGCAATTATATCCGTTATAAATGTAAATAAACAATAAAAAAACCGTTTTGTAGCGACTTCACCAACATAGATTAATGAGGATTTTTCCACTAAGCTACTTATTATATTTTTGAAAATTGATTACTAACCTATGTATAATCAAAGAACGAGTACATACTAGACCATATACTCATACCAGTCACACAAAAAAGTGACATTTTTTGATCAATACCCAGAATTTACAGAATTAAGTCTTTAAATTTTCAACAATGTGAAAGGATTCACAAGCAAGGTGAACGGTGACCAATTATGAAAGCAAGATGCTTTTATTGTGAGAAATTCGGTCATATTGTGGCAGTTTGTGACAAAAATAACAAAGTTCATATTATAGAAAATAAAACTGAAAAATATGAATATATGATGGGTGTATATGCTTGCTCAGACGGCTATGCTCTCCAATTAAGACAAACATGATCATTAATAATGCAAGATTGACAATGGAAATTGATACTGGAACGTCAATATCAATAATATCAGAGAGAACCTATAAGACATTGTGGGTAACACCTCCACTCATCCCGACTCACATTAAATTAGTGACATGGACTAAGGACCGTTGAAGATGCTGGGACTCATTCAGGTTAAGGCTATTCTAGGATGTAAAGAGGCTCAATGTGATCTTATTGTAGTGTCGGGGGAAGGGCCTAGTCTCTTGGGAAGAAATTGATTCCATGACTTAGGGATTGATGTGAGTGGACTATGTTGGTCAGAGGAAATGATAGATTCATTAAGAAAGGACTTTCCAGAGGTATTCAAGCATGTAATGGGTGAATATACGGGGCCAGAAGTATCTTCACATCTGAAACCAGATACAGTACCTAGGTTTTTAAAAGCACGACTAGTACCATTTCCCTTAAAACAAGTGGAACAGGAATTGGCTGGTTTGATTAGAGATGATATCCTAACACCAGTCAAATTTTCGAAATGGGCAACACCTCGTAGAACAGAAACAAAAGATGATGGATCTGTGCGTATTATCGATCGACAGTTAATCCTGCTCTAGCCGTGGATGAATATTCACTTCCAACATCAATGTAGGCATTTGTAAAGCTAAGTGGCGGTCGTTTTTTTAGTAAACTGGATTTAAAACAAGCATACACTCAAGTGAAGGTAGATACCCAGACTGCGGAATTATTAACTCTTAAAGCACATATTGGACTAATGAAGTTGAATCGCTTGGCTTTTGGTCTTAATGCGGCACCAGCGATTTTTCAACGCTTAATGTCGACAGCGTTTGTGGGAATATATGGTAGAGCATGCCTCTTACAAGAACAAAATAAACGATAACATTCGGTTTTAAGCTAGCTACAGAAACTCGGATTTTGTTTAAATTTAATGAAATGTATTTTTCAACTATCTCGATCACATGATTGACGCTGAAGCCCTACACCCGTTACCACAGAATATGAAAGAAATTTTAGATTAACCCGCACCAAAAAATAAGGAGACGTTGTGTGCATTTTTAGGCTTGTGTAACTTTTATGACAAGTTTTTACCAGATAAGGCAACAATTTTGGAATCTTTGTACCGGGTACTTGAGTCAAAGAAGTTGTGCGTTTGGGGCGAAGAGGAAACGAGAGCTTTTGATCTTGCGAAAGATATTTTGGGATCTGACGCAACTCTAGTGGGGTACGAACTTGAACGAGATCTCTTACTCATTTGTGACTCATCAGATTATTGTCTAGGCGCAATTATTGCACACGTTATGGATAACGGGTCGAAACGACCAATAATGATGGCTTCACGCGCTCTTCAGATACACGAGAGACGGTATGGTCAAATAGACCAAGAAGCTTTGGCCATAGTAATTGGCATAACTAAGTTCCATCAATTCTTAGCAGGTCGGTTTTGTATTTTGACAGACCACAAACCATTGGTGGGTTTATTGAATCCAGGAAAGTCGATTCCAGAGATAATTTCTCCCCGCATGTTAAGATGGTCGTTAAAACTGAGTTTTTATGATTATATTGTCAAATGTAGAGCTGGAAAATTGTTGGGAAATGTGGATGCTTTCAGCACGTGGACAGCTCCTACGACCTCCACAGATGAAGTTGAGTGTCTGAAAGAGGTGTTGTTGCTAGAAGAGCAGCCTGCTGGTTGGGATTTGAACTCATTTACTATTGCTGAAGAAACTAAAAAGGATCCAGTGCTGCAGACTCATGTTCCTTGTTCTACGTGGATGGCCTAACTTAAACCCTGATCCAATACTACAACATTTTTGGGTTCGCAGAGAGGCTCTTTCATATAGTAAAAGATGTTTATTGTGGGGTAACAGAGTCATAGTGCCTGAATCGTTAGGGACTATATTTGGTGATTGGAATGGACAATGAGATAGAGCAAATTGTAAAGGAATGTGTGTTATGTCCTGCAAGTAATGGCTAAGCTGAGGTATCTGTTAAAATAATTAAAAATAAACTTAAGAAACTAGAAGACTCTAACATCCCTTGTAGTGAAAAACTTCCAAAAGCTGTGTATTGGCTCCACACTGTACCTAATACGTCAACCAATAAGACATGTGCTGAAATGCTTAATGGTCGGAAATACCGTACAGCGATTTCGAGTTTACATCATGAAACAGAACCCAGTAGAGCTGAACGACAGCTAGAGGAATTGGTCGAGCGCCGCCCGACGCGAACATTTGTGGTTAACCAGCCTGTGTACTTAGGAGTGTTTAGTCCGGGGGAGAAATGGCGTAGGGCAATCGTAGTAGCCATTGAAGGTCCAAGTACATATAAAATAAAAACTGAACAGATGGACAGTTGCATCGACGCCATGTAGATCGATTTGTTCCTAGAACTGCCCTGGCACCTCATGGCTCTTCAGGATAGCCCCAATAATTCTCCAGAAACAACCTCTGCATCAGAACCAGAGATTGAGATATCAGACCCAGCATTGTGGCCTGACTTAATAGAAATACCATAATGATGCAAATATATACATTGGGATGGAGGTTGTGAATGAGAGGGTTAATGATGACTGAAAATTTCAGATTTATGAGTAAAAGATTTTTGTTGATAGTGAAGTGTAAATTTAAAGTAATTAAAGATACAAGTCAAGACAATTTACTAGCTATGCCCGCGAATATGTACAATTAAAAAAAAAGTATTATTCAGTTAATAGACTTTACAATAACTTACTATTTATAACGACAACCATACAAGCATATGTATATCAGATCTTTAATAAAGTGTAATCATACCAAACCATCCACCGCGTAGGAGAGATGTTGTAATAGTAAATTGTAGCCAGTTAAAGCATCTTTACCATATTTGGTGAGAAGCAGTCCAGAATAAGTCACATATGAAGCTCGGACTAAGTTCTGAAACAAATTGATTAAACATACATCGTTATGGTAAATATATTCCCTTTTAGTTTTTATAATGACTTCAACTTATTTGTGGCCCACTAAACTGCATGGGTTTATCCTCAAAACTAAAAAAGCCAAGGGCATAACGGACCCTGCTGCTTCAAGGTGAATTAGCAAAGAAGTTAATGGAGAATTCAAATGTCAAAAGTTTCAGGCCACTGCATCAGGAAACCTCGGAAGCATAGAATCATAACACCTCCCAACTGCACTCTCTATTGCTTAAATTCGTATATCTTTTAAAATCAACGGGAGCCACTGGTTTAAAAGCTCTGTGCTATAAGTGATAGTAATATTATAATT
This sequence comes from Asbolis capucinus, assembly GCA_018249125.1. Taxonomy (NCBI): domain Eukaryota; kingdom Metazoa; phylum Arthropoda; class Insecta; order Lepidoptera; family Hesperiidae; genus Asbolis; species Asbolis capucinus. The sequence goes on from DWJZ01001868.1 coordinate 11,306, forward strand.
CAAACTTACATTTGCATTACGAACATCAACTGAGGCTGACACCAGTTTAGGAAGCAGACATTTGAAGAGTATTTGCAAAGCTGGTCTACTTGGCTTTTTGTCCACATCACATACTAGTATGTCAATAACTTCATAAATAACTCTTGAAACATTTGATAATTCAATTTTATCTGAAATCAAGCTTTATATTATCAATAATAAAATGGGTTTACCACACACCAATGCTAGAAATCTGTACTTGTTAAGATGTTCATTTGTTTCGACAAAATAGTTTTTGAGTATGTGTGAGACATCCTGTGATACAAACAATGGAACGGGGTGCTAAAAGGCTTATTGGTGACCCTGAATTGGTTAAAACCAAGCTTCAAAGCCTCAAGCACAGCATCACCAGCCTCTTAAAATATTACATTACACAGCACATGAACAACCCTTATTCAGCTAGCCTAATAGTTTGCCAAAATCATAGCAGAAGATCTCAGATTCATCATATGCTTATGTATACAAAACTATTGGTTAGTCTTGATCTGCTGGATAGATTATTCCTATTATAGTTCATTCAACTGGAGATCATTAGTGAATAAGACTTCTTACCGATATTTAACTTATTAACAATAGCACCTCCAGTAATATCCAACAAATTAGCCAATATATCCTCAAAATTCATGTCAGTAGCGCTAAGATGAAGAGTTTCGATTATTTTTCTTAAATCATTAACAAATTTCTTCAGACATTTGATCACATTATTAACTTCATATGTAAGTTCTTTGGTGTTGAAGTATTTGTCTTCATTCTCACAAAGTATCTTAGGAAAGTTGAGGCATACTAATGAATGCGCGAACAACTGTGAGTGATAAACATGATACGCTTTATATCCTGGGACAGCTAGCAATTTATAATACAATCGTGAAGATAGTACTGCATTGTTTCTATATTCCTTGGTAAACAGATTTTTTGCACCAAAATCTATATAATATGCTAAGAGCGCCAAAAGTTTACGATATTGTATTTGGTGGGAAAGGAATGACCAACACTTTTCTTCATCCGAATCATTATCTAGCCAACTGTCAATAGCATCAATTGAATCTTGCAAAAACACAGGTATTTCGAGAGACTCCAGTATGCTTTCATACTCAGGCGGGATGTCGCCAAATTCAAGAAACTCTGCATAGTATATCGCGTCGACCCATTCATCACTGAGATTGTCTATCTGTAACTTATTAAGCTCCAGTACAACTTCTGTCATTGCAAAATATGGTTAGAGACATGGATTTGGGAGCTAAAATGTTTATGTCTGCTTTAATAATTTCACCGAACTGGTGTCAGAATCAATACCATAATATAACACTACTCCTGCCGGATCAATACTACAACACCACACAGGGAGCTTCAGAAAATTATTGTCTATGGAAATTAAAACTATACTACTTTTCCAAAATTTATACGTTTCTTTTTTGGTGTTATTGCCTTGGATTGCATAAAATATTTTGATAATTATTTATTATAGGTACTTACAAATCAACAGAATCAACTTTAATTTCAAGCTTTTAACAGGGACTCGACTCAGTCATATTGGGGCAACTAGACGTCGCTCTCAGCTAATTTGTCGATTGGACCTTCGTCTTTAGCAATTACACGACGTAACATGTCATCAGCAGACATAAATTCTATGCAGTTGTTGGACTCACTTTCTTTTACCGCATCGCATGAAAGTATCAGGGAGTCAATGGAGCACGTTGCAAGTTTATTTTAGAGCTTGGTTTTTGATAAGTTAACTTTGCTGAATACTCGCTCACAATCAGTGTTTGAGTGAGGCAAAACTAGACTATCAAGAGCAAATTTTTAAATATTTTGAAACGGACTGTTTTCGAACATATCTCTCCAAGTTCCTAATATCGCCCAGAACACGTCTGGTCGTTTTTCTCACCTATCAGCCTTCGAGTCGATGGAGAGGTGTGCTAAGACGCTTATTGGTAAAAGAGATTTGAATTTGAGAGGGAAGAGTTCGACACCAAACTTCAAAGCCTCGAGCACAGGCCCAGGGTAGCCAGCCTCTTGGTTTTCTATAGGGTACATTTTGAAGAGTGTGTGCAGGCCTTGATTGAAATGATTCCTCCATCGAACAACCCGGTGTACGCGGGTGTTCATCCTTATGTCGTTAACATCCCGCCTGTTCGAACGACACGGTTTTCCTCGTCGTTTATTATTCGTACTAGGAAGGATTGGAATAACTTGCCTGCCCGCTCACATAAGATGTTTAAAAGAAGAGTGAATAGGCATTTACTAAGTTAATGCACCCAACACCTTAGACATCATCGTCACTCTCCATCAGGTGGGATCGATGGCAAGTATTTACTTATTGTACATAAAAAAATTCTGTGTGTCTGTATCGTAATAATGATCCCAATCATTGGGTCCCACGATACAAACTCTAAAACGGGGTTGAAACTGCTTGGTATGCTATACCTAAACTCGACTACACACACCGACCTAATAAGGGGTGACGACTTACGTGAGCGCTTCTGCTTTAATGCGTTGAAGAAAGTCAAAAGTCAGTCAATCCAAGTCAATGGATTTGGGGTTCTCCAAAAGATTGAATAATTTTTTTACTTTTACTAAACACAGGGGAATATATTAATTACGGGTTTAATTTTTTTTCATTAGTTAAGTGTTCCATAGCGTGACCGCGTAGGATGAAAATTTAAACGGAAGTTTGTTATTATCAAAGATATAAACATCGAGCGTTTTCGACGCGGAGGTAATCGCGGGAAAAAGAATACAGTGAAACTTGACATAGATAAAACTTATATAGTTCATCCTCGCTTAAACCTAGGAAAATTCTTTCCTGATTGTTGACAAGATTGTTTCCTGGGATAAATACTGTTCTCGATTGGGCCCCGTCATATAAGCTCAAATTTGATCAGTTTTATGGAGATAGGTATTTGATTAATTATAATACCACGCAGGAACTAACCTGTTTCCCGATATAAAGTATAGTCTTTGTTATGAGGGGAAGAAACGATTTTATGAGGCAATAGAGTTAGTTTATGCAAAAACATTTTATTCAGGTACGATGTCGTCTTACAATATGTCCACTATCTATATCCATTGTTGCTATATGCAATATCGCTATCTCAAATTGACCACACTCACTAGAGGTCTATTCTCTATGACTTTTGACTTTTATTGACATGACAATATAACCTAAGAATGTACTCTTCTTACAAATTTTAATTGCCAATTTCCTTATTAAATTTGTGAAATTCGTGTATTAAACTAATTGGAATTTATAATGACAGCGCGAAAACCTATAAGATGGTTTCTCTCCCAACAAGGCCGTCAATTTTCTTTTGCAGTGATTACGACTACCGGTATTGGTTTGAGTGTAGCAAGATTTTTGCCTAATACATTTTTTATAAACAAATATAAGGAATTTGTTCACTATTACAAGTGAGCATAATTTGTGATGAATTTGTTAAAATTATTCAATACTCACTGCGTTCGTTATATTCATATTCTTATTGTTTCTTAACGTTGCAGTGAATCCCAGCCGGTTGAATTGTCGAAAGAATTACTAGAACGTTGTAATAAATGTATGGATATCCTAAAGTTACCTGACGTTCATAGAAAACTCATTACACCCTTCAGTGTATTTGGTTATGATTTATTTCATGCGGGTAAGCTTATGATTTTAATGAATTTATGTATTCTTAAAAGATATCCAGTGTAGGGAAGTTCTCCATAAAGGTACAGCATTTAATTAAATATATTATTTTGGACAAATTTAAATGAGGATGGATTTGAACAGTTGCGTATGTCAGTAGACTGGTTTTGAAGGGTTAGTAATAGCAATGTTGGGAGCTTAGTTGTGACGGGCAGCGGGATCCAAAGCAGGGTGCGTCGCTGGCCGACCGTTGACAGTTGAGGGCTCAAGTAGTGGGACAGCCAACTGTGAAAGGCTACCCCACAATCTACGTTATTATTATGCTGGATGAAGATCAGATGAGGGGACCTGATGGCGATCTGCGGGGGGTTCGGGCGTCCCCGTGGTCTCCAGACTAAGCCCCTATTGACATGGCAACACTGACATTGACACTAGGTTAACAACGTTATGCCTTGTTCAACTGTCCTATTCACTCTATGAAAAGGGTACACGATAATCAAACTGTCTCATAACAAGAAACAATATAAGTACAATGAAAATTTCAATACATTAAATTTGTAGAAGTCACTACAATGCGACAATTGTGATATTGAACTCTATGCAACTACAATATCTTAATGTTTGTAATGTAAACTGTAAAGCATTATAATGCACAAGCCACAATTTATTTTGTTCCAGGAAGCACAAGTTCCAAATATGGTGTCATAATTGGAATACCTGTTAATTTTACGTACAAGTCACTTGAAGACATAGAGAAAGATAAGTTACAGGTCATTAGTGATAATTTTATTCAATTTGTTTAGTATAAGGGGCTCCATTAATGCAGGGATTAAGGCTTATGAGCACTCATAGTTGATGTTAACTTATTAATGAGGTTGACCAATGGTGGGTGCTGTGGGTAGGAGGATGGGTTATCCCTGGTGGCAAAATTTTCATGAGTGCTGTGCTTCAGAAGGCATTTAAAACTGTTAGAGCCAGTTGTTATCGTTAGATGGTGTTTGTTAAGGCCTAAATACCTAAAAGCATCCAACACTTGAGTTGATATCTAATCCCACCACCAATCCGTATTCAAATACCATGATGGAGTATGCTCTAGGACTACTAGTTATGAGTAGTGATGCATGCTTTATAGTAGTCATGGTAATAATTGAACACTGCTGTTGGGGCATATTGCTTCTAGCAAGATGCGCAAGACTTCATTTTTAGACTCTTAATAAGGGTACTCACTGGACATTGCAGACTAAACAAACACCTACACATCATAGGACTGTCTAACACTGCAATATGTCGATTCTGTAATGAGGCAGCAGAAACACTTACACATACTCTGCGAGTGCGCAGCACTCTAACTGCAGAAGCCACACTCTAGGGAAACCCTAGTCCTGCCTGAGAACACCAGGAATCTGGAACCCAAGTACGTCCTATAGTTCATATTGACGGTAGGCCTTGGCAACCAGATATAGCTCAAATAGGTCCAGCCACAATAGATCAGTTATGGTTGCAGTGGCCTTTGGGTGTATGTCCCATACCCATCTCTCCAAATAATAATATTATTTATTTTGGATAATATTATGATATCTATTGTACTGTTTCAACTGTCATAAGGTCAATCGCATCTCAACATCTCAGCATCTCAACATTTCATGTTAGTTAATAGCATCTCCTGTCTCGGTTATTACTCGTATTCTTAAATACATAATCTAAAAATTTTACAGTTTTCTTTATATTTTTTAAGGTGAATCAAACAACAGTAGACTTGAAAACAGGTGTTGGAAGAAAACTAGGAGAAGCTCTGTTGCTGCCTGAGAAAGTTCAAGAATTTGCAATTTGCCGAGAAATATTAATGACGCAGAATAACAAAGTGATGTATGAGTCTAGTTATCCATTTTTATGTATATTTTTTGCTTACAATTTGTCTAATTACATAAATAAGAGGCTAAATTTATATGTTGCTCCTCCACCTGTGAGAGCCACACTCTATGCAATTGTTGGAATGTTCAGCGTGGGTATCTACTTCTTAATGAAGGATATGACTGAAACAAGCTATGAAACCAGCGTTGACAGGAAATTATGTGAATTAGGACCTGAATATGTTGAAAGTGGTGTTATATTTTATAAAAAACTTTTACAAAGAAACCAAGCCCTCCGGGAGCTAATGGGTGATGAAGGAAAAAGAATGTACTCTGTAATGGGCAATGAAAATTATGGCATTAGGCAACCTCGGTTGGCATTGATTCATAGAAAACAATTTTTCGAAAATACACTGAAAGAACTGGGAAAAGGAGACATTTTAGAAAATATGGAAGCACAAGAATTTGCCTAAGTTAAGCTTGAGTTATACAAAGTTGTTTGTAAATTTTAATTTGTAAAATTGTATAATATTGTAAATAAGATTTGTCAAAGAAGTTAGCCTTAGAATTAGTTGTGTAGATACAAAGTAAAGGAATTAAATAAATAGTAGAATTATTTCCTTCTCTTCTACCTACTCTTCAGAATAGATGATCTTTGTTTTTTTAACTGATACTGAATAGTTTTAAAGTTGATGCAGAATGATAAATATTTGTTATAGTAATTAGGCATTTGCAAAATTTGTGCGTTTTCCATCTAAGACCGCTGCTTACCATCAGGCAGGATCGTGGTGGAGCACTAGTTTATACATTGTATTAAAAATTAAGAAATGGTACATAAGGTGTTTTTCGCCCGGATATACATTTCTAATGTGTTTGTAGCCGTTTGGGTCTTAAAAAGTGTAACAAGCAAATCAACAGATTTATTTTCATAAATTTTTATTTAAAATGTTGCACCAACAATATATCATCTGTGTATAAAAATATGCGCATTTGTAACACTAAATTTATATTGTGTTAATTTTCACATTGTCACATAAAACTTTGGCTCTTAACACTTACGGGTTAATAACAGGGTAAAATGCAATAACTTACATATTAAATTAATTACATTTTTGCTTAAAGCTAAATTAATTCCATCTTTTAAATATATTTCATAAAATATATTTCGTAAATTACACATAGAATACCCAGGAATAACCAGGGCTCATATTTTATATAATAGTATTATATTTATTAATGTAGCTTCGTTTTGAAAGGACCAGTTATCAAACGTAGTAAGTTGCTTCCGAAGCAAAGTAATCGCAGTTTCTAGAAACTTTTTAAGTTAATTTTCATTAAAATCTTTCTATAAACTAGCGTATTGTGACTTAAAAGATGTTGCGGCCCAAGATGCGTGTTAAAGGTGTTAGTCACATGTTTGTAAGAAAAACAAACGAAATGATCTACTGGTTTGTATATGTTTTGTATGGATGATAAAAACGGCGAGCCTGCATTCAAGTTCAACCGTGAAATCATATCTTAACTTACACTGTAATATTGACATTTCAATTTATACATTTTATTTCATTTTCTTTCGCCATTTCTTCTCTTTAATTAAATAAAATAAAAATAAAATTTTATTAAATAAAAAAATACGTTCATAAGTGTATAGAAAATACCAACATGAAATATTTTTTTACTTTTGATTTATAATTATAGTTTACATTCTAAAAACTAATAAACGATTACATGCATAACTAAATTTAAAAACGAATTACAATAAATGTAAAAAAGTGGTGCAGTACTCAAGACTGACAGTGTTTCCTCGCTGTATAGCGACATTTATATGATATTTACCTTAATTACACAAGGAAAATTAAAAACAGTAGTAATTTATACTAGCATAAATTTTTGCGTCAAATATAAAAAAATCATTAACTATCTTTATTTATAAATTTCAATTTATGTTTCAGTGTATAAATAATTTATATATGTATGATTCGGATTAGGCAATTAAATTCATCTAAGTAGACATAAATTAAATACATTTATAAATTCTATAGTATTGTAATGGATGAATCATACACTCTCTTTATAAATATTCTTCTGTTACCATTTTACGCCTAAACTACTGAACTGATGATGAAAACTGGCACGCAGATAAAAAAGAACTTGAGAAAAAATGCAGGCAAGTTTTTATCGCGAAAAATGGCTTGAAAGAGACAAGGTATAGATGGAAGTTCGTCATTATTTAACTAAATAGAATGTATCGTTTAGGTGTTAAAACCTATTTCCTTTACGGCTATTATAGATCTATAGATATCATCACATTCCTGTTGTAAATTAAATTGTTGTTTATTACTTACCAAACTTAGCTTCAGTACCTTAACTATACTCTCTTCGTATTGTAATTTCAACAAATATTTACAATCTTCTACAGTATTATGATGTAAGGATAAAGAACCATCTTTATAAACCAGACGAAAATTCCAATTTTTTAGTGCAATAAGAGACTTAATACATACAGTAAAATTCTCATTGGAAATGTGATCTGGATGGATTAAGTACCTAATACATTCTATCAAACCTTCAAGTGACCTCAGAGATAAACGGAGACCTGAACTGGTCTCGCCAGCAAAAGCTGAAAAAATATTAAGCAATGCAAACTCGTCAATTTCAGTAAATAACATGCGATCATATTTGGAAAAGAATTTAAAACTTAATAGTGGTGAAATTAAGTCATTAAAAACATCGAGTTGATAGTAATGATCTCTGTCATCTAAGTTATTAATAAACGCCTCTGCTATTTTTGGTCTTAACAAGAGAGAAGTTAGAATAAAATCTTTGCCACCATTTTTAAGCCACGATTGTGTTCCGTTTTTGCAAAAAAAATCTTCAACCTGAGTAATAACGTCGTCTTTTTGTACATCAAGATTCCACTCTCTTTTTATATACCGCTTATACTGCGCATAGTTGTTTATCGCCTTGTACTCGTTGCAACAATCTTTTATAAACGACACATCTAAATTAGATTGCAGTTCCGCTCGCAATATATAATGAGCTAATATATCTAAAGTAACCCTTTGCGTAAGAACTGAATTAAATATCCCAAATTCTGACCGATTCAGTAACGACATTAAGAATTTTAATGTAGATTTTAAGTTATCACTATCTTGTTCCACATGCGCTTTTTTCAAAAGCTTTTCGATACTACCAGTATAGCTACGATCACCATAATATGTAAAAGATGTATGATCTTTATTCCAACATACATATTTCTCCACTGCTTTTATTAAATCTTCTATATCTTCTTCTATATTTTCTTGTTTACTTGTTTCGATCATGAAAGTATTTACACATTCTGACTGACCCAATAAATTTTCAAGTTCTATATTACTACTAACAATTAGCTTAAATATATCATTTAAAGCGTCATCTCTCTTGGATCTCGCGTCTAAAAACTTATAAATTACTTTATTACTTTCTTTTAAAATATTCTTTTTGAGAAACGTATATACATGTTTATATTTTTGTGGATTATTTTGTTTTTTACTTTGCAGCATATATATAAACATTTCTGATACAAAATATTCTGCCAAAGTACGGTGTAAAAACTCATAATGACCTTCTACTGAAGATCTAATAATGCCTAAGCTAAGTATTTCTTTTATCTGATCACTGTCAACGTTAATATCTTCATCGTTAAATGGTTTTTTAATGCCAAATAGTTTCTTTGTCTCTTCTATACCAAATAATTCTTTGAAGGCTAATCTATAGTGAATTTTATTAACACTTGTTCGTAACCAATCTTCTGATATTTCATTAAAATCACCAGATAAATTAGTTTTTTCTTCAAAAAATATTCTAAATTTTCCATCAATAAAGCGCTGATATAATGTTAAGATATCAAGTTTCTCAAAAGGTTTTTTTAGGTTTTCATCGTTACTATCGTTAGAAACAATAAATTTTTTAAAATCATTTAGAAACACTGTTTCAAATAAATACAAAGTCAGTGGGATACCCATGAAATCATTATCTGTTTCGCGAAGTATTTTATTTAATGCATGAGATAATTCTTTGTAATATTGCTTAAACTTATTATCAAATACTCGATCTAATGTGTCTTGGCTAAAACTGAATTTTAAAACATTGGTCCACACATCCCTAAAGTATTCCTGGGTCTGTTGCTTTTCGAGTGGTTTCAATTTGATGTCAAATGTCGATAAAGTATTCTTTAATCGAGCAGCATCATGTTCACGTGCAGTGATCCATATAGTAGTACATTGAGTTTTTTCTTTGAGAAATTTTAGTAATCCCTCTACCTTTTTTTTACCAATGTTTTCTGAGCTATAGCTTCTGATTTCATCAAAACCATCGAACGATAATAAAAGTTTTTTTCCACATTCCTGCTTATTATCCAAAATATATTTTACTAAATGTCTTTCTAAAGGTGTATTTATATTTTTCGTGTCTGACAAAAACTGAACTACTACATCATTATCAATATCTTCAGGAAGATCAGGAAGATTGAGTATTGCTGCTTGCCAATCCCTTAAGGCAATTAGTATAACCCAGTGCGATTTAAGCATTTGTTCTGATAAAGTAGTCAAACTTGTTGACTTACCCATTCCAGGCTTATCAATTATAATTGACGA
>DWJZ01001869.1:0-21440 GCA_018249125.1 Asbolis capucinus
AGAAACAATTACGTTGATTGATTTTCGCTGCACGTGTTTAATGTTTCATCATTATATTAATGAATTTATTAAATTAATTAATAATTAAAAAATTTACATCAGTAAATTTATTAATTCTACTAATATTATAAGTCCGAAAGTTTGGACGATGGATGAATTAATCGAAGGATATATAAATGGATTGATGTTTATTAGTTCTTTAAAAACTACACGGATTTTGTACAGGAGATTAGTCTGGAATACACATATAGGCCAAAATATATAATAGACTCACATAGGCTGATTTTATTCAACATACATACAACGCGAGCGAAGCCGCGGTTGGACACTAGCAGGTTAATAAAATCATAAATACCATTTTCCTGTTAACGCTACAATCTAACAATGTAGCTTTTAAGAAGTCAATGTCCATATCAACATTATACAGAGAAACGATCGTACGAAATTAGATAGATAAACATGGTATTTATAATAGCAAATTCTCAGGGAGACCCCGCATTTTTAAGGACTCTCCACTGACAACGAACAACCAATAAGACTTGCTTCTAGGGGGCCGGAAGTTGTTTTCCCAGACAAATAAAAAACCTAACATAAAGCATTAAGTATAAAATATTATTCAGTAAGGCATAATTTTAGTAAAACATAATTTAGTAGTAAGCATAATTTAGTTTTTTATATTCATTGTCTTAAGTTTATATTGTATAATTTTGTTTTATTTCAATTATTAGACATGTATAACATATATGTACTTTAGTCTATAGGTAGCCTTAGTTGGGTTAAATAAATAAATAAAAATAGCCTTGGTTAGGACGGACACATATCTTAAATGTACGAAAACCATTGTCTTACGGGATTGGCCCTCACTTCAGTCAAACTTTTGATGTGCATGGGCAAACTGTCATCAAATTTTAAATGAAAAATAATTATAAATTACCGATTATTCGGAGAAGTTTGATCACAAATACAAAAAAATTATATACGTATTAGATAGGTCTGAAATTAATTAAATCTATACAAAAGGATCCCGTGACTGACTATAACGTCAATTGTATTAAAAATGACATAAGAGAGACATGTGTACAATAACCAATAACAAAGCCTTTATTAATCCGTTAAGACACACAAATAGAAAAATTACACCTTAAGCCTTTACCTAAACTGGCGCTAATCGAAATAAAAGAACAATCCATCATACTAAGTAGACGTTAGACCGAGAGCTAATCGAAAGCACAACGCGGCCTTCTAAACTATTGAAACGAAAGAAGAATGTCAGACGGAAATTGCTCGAAATAGCCCGCTAATGGTTCCATTATAACTGATGTTTATAATAGCCGATGGAACACAATAGCATGCAAACTAAGAAATCTATTTCTCATCAGTAATTGGGTGGAGGTCGCGATATTGACATCTAGGCATGGATGGATGGATCGATTTGTTGAATGCTTTTAAGGCTTTCGGCAGGTAGCTTCTTGATAGCTTCCTGAATTATCAAGAGTGAACAAGTGAACGCGTTTACAGTTGTTCAACCCAGTAGGTCACTGCCTGCAATTTTAAATAAATATCTTTGGATAACTCACACACGGCCAGCCGACCGCTAAGTGTTAGCTTGTACTATGGTGATCAGACAACTGATAAAAATACATTTTTTTAAATATATATTTAAAATACTTATATAGATATTTACACCCAGACACACGAAACGAACATTCCTGCTCATTACGGATAAGTGTGATCTTGGTGGGAATCGAACCCACGACTTTCGGTGTAGCAGTCAGGTTTACTAACCCTTAGACCAATCGGCCTGTCATTAGAGTCGTTAAATGGTTACTCATATCACTCCCAAATCAAATATGGTTTCTGTATATAAATTCAGTATAAAGCAACTTACTATTCACTCGAAAACTCCCACATTATACGTAGACGGGGACACCGAAGCAGATTAGTCTTTTTAAATACATAAGCAGGCAAATTTGCAGACAGGTCGCCTGGTGGGTTAATGGCAACCGTCGCTCTTGGACTCCAGCAACACCAGGCTGAGGTATAAGCACCGCGTAGCCAGGCACGATAAACTGACAAATCCGGACGCCCAGGAAAGAGAAAATTTGAAGAAAATCAGTATTTGGTTGTAGCAACCGAGATCTATACCGCCACTAACTCAAGAAACACCAGCGGCACGAGGTAGGACAGAAAGAAACAAGAAAATGTGAAAATAAAACGAACAGTAAAGACGACAGACTTATTTGTCTTTAGTGACAGTGTCAACTGTCAGAAGTTTCTTCCGTCACCGCAGTCATGCCGTGTGCATGACCCATGCAACTACGTCGATATATTGGTCGAATAACAAACAGATCGTGAGTACTCGTTTGCATATAAAATAACAAACAAGAAGTGTTTTAACTTGAACATATTTTGGGGGATAAAAGAAAACTATTATACTAAAACGAACCGACCTTAGACACCTAATTTACAGACGGTAGACATTTGATAGAGACCGAGACCGACCGAAATGTTCAACGCGACCTTGGAAACAACTTGCTCAGTCCCAACTGAACTTATTGAAAACTGTCAGAACGAAATTGGTTTTCACAAGTTTAAAACACGAATAAGCGGCTATAGCAACGAATAGCTGTGAATAAATAATGTTATACGAAGGCCAATACGACTAGTGACAATTGGGAGTGATTGACCGAATTAGATTTTACAGTATCTACTTTAGAAGTGGTCGATAACGGAATGAGTAATGACGGGGCAATAGCAGCAAACAAGCTTAATTAAAATATTTGAAAACCCAAGTTTCACTTATTGAGTATAGTGCCCTAACACGAAGAAAAACATGATTTTATAACTGCATTGTTAACAGTTGAGGAGTTCCCATGTCTGGAGCCAATCCTGAACGTAGTATCATCATGCTTATCATAAATTGCATTGTCATCAAGATGGAAGGTTTATGCAAAATTTCAACTTCTTAGAGTAAGATAAAGTGATTCTAATTATGTTTGTAAGATTTGATCTGAACAAACCAACAAACTGGTATACTAACATACAATTATACATTGCAAGTTAAATAAAAGCTTGTAAAAGGTTTCTGTAGCAGCAGGAGGTTGATTTCACTGTGCAAAATTTTGATATCACTGTGCAAAATATTCAATCAGAAAAATATGTTACTTGAAAGTCAATTGTCATTACATCGTCAAAGCAAAAGCACAAACCATTACGCCGTTGTCATGAAACAATTACACGTATTTAAAATGAAGCAAAAAAAAAAAAAGATTTAATGTAATTTCGAAAAAAGAAAATACAGGATAAAGAAATTACGCGAGTGTTTTAGAAGACCTCATTATTAAAAGCAACATTATATAGCATATTCCCGCCAACATAGCCCTCGGTATAAACACAGAGTAGCTCCAAGCTATTTGCCTGACAGTAAAATTAGCAGGTATGGTGTAGGTTATGCAAAAGCGCCATTCAGCCGTTCCCTAATCATGTATTAGTACCATTATTTATGTATATTCTAGACTATATTTTAATTTCATTACTACTTTCTTTTATTACGTAAAATTATAATAAAGTTTTACAATATTAATTTCCCACACTATTGTCCAGTATCTAAAGCAAAATTTGGTGGCGAACCTTAAAGTTGGTAAAACTGAAGATAGAACTGAAAAAAAGGTAGATAGAACCTGAGATTGTATGTAACTTTATAGCAAAAAGATAGTTATTAAAATTTGAAAAATATCTTCATTTTCAACAAACTGCTCCAGCAACCTACCCGCTTTAAAGACTTCTTCGTGAAAACATAATGGAATTGAGAAACTCCTACTTTCCGAAGTATATTAAAAACGCTACGGAAACAGCCAACAGCGAACTTTTGAAATAGGACCTCAAATTATGCCAGTTTCGTACCAAGTTTTTTGAATAATTCACTGTCCGCTTTACATTAATTTCCTTTTACAAGTGACGGTCAAAGTTGTATTTTGAAACGTGTGTGAAGGGTTTTTTATTCGTTAAAATAAACTCTTAAATGCAACAAGTGCCATCCATACCACCGTTTTGGAACAGCAGAACAAATACAAGAAAATTAAACAATAAAAAAAAAAAATTGATAGATTCTTGAGAGATTTCCAATCTTTCATTCTTATTGGGCAAGAATTTTGAAACCATTAATCTGCACTTGGCCAGTAGATGGACTTTGGACTGCTGCCAACTTTTTTGTTTGAATATAGATTTTTTTTTAAAAAGAGCTTAAAAAATATAGTACGCCTCAAAACTTTTCAAAACTATTTTAAACGTCCGTCTAACGTAAGACGCGTTAAAAATTTTGGAATGTTTTTTTATTAGATTTAGTGTTGCAAAATATAAACATTGATATTTTGTACTGAAATTTAGTATTTCTTGAACAGTATATACTATATAATATAGTATTATACTATATATATAATATAGTATTATACTATATAATATAGTACGGTTGTAACCTTACCTGTACCCCTCACATTGTGGAAACCCGAACTCAGCAGTAGGACAGCTAAGGATTGCATTGATTGGTATTGATATTGCAAAATAAAAAAAAATGAGAATCAAATAATAATAAGGAGCTCTAATGTATAAAGTGATCTTACCATAGAGATCTGATTGGTCCATTCGCTGTGGTACCTCCACGAGCTGGTGACGTTGTCCCACACGTGCAGCCGGGACGGAAACCCCACTATCCGGTCCGGGAACTCCCGCCACACGTCGAAACTGAAATCAAAGCGGAAATTACATTAAACATCATATATTAAAAATGATTAAAACCTCGTTTATATACACAAGATGATTTTTAACGTTTTTACCAGAGTAGATAACCCTCTAATACTTCGCTTCGAAACACTAGTTCCCAGGAAAAAAATATATTTTCCTGTTTAATGTACAGGCTATGTCACTCTTCAAATTCTATTGTACGCATTCACGAAAGAATTTTCAAGAATGGTTTTATAATTTTACATCAAACTCTATCTTTCTCTTCTATCTAATAATGCAGATAAATTAATGTTTAACTACAATGATACGTCCAGCTATGCGGCGATGAGCATCAGAATGGTAAAAAGTACAAATTATTGGTCGCGGTATAAAAGTCGATGGCAAGTGTGTTGTCTATCGAGACTTTAGATTTTATCATAAAGTTTCATTAGGTTACCTAGATACTAAATTTACATCTATATTAAGTAAAGTTGTTTAAGTAAAACGAAATATTGACCTGGATTATAATACTGGCTGTGCCACCGAATCCTACAAGGTCGTTTATCTAAATGTAGTTCACTAAGCACATGTAGTTCAAGTCAAACATGAACTTGTACACGATAACCACAATCAGTTCACTACAACGTAAATCTTGTTCGGAATTAATCCATTTTAGTACAACACGACATTCTCATCGCATGCTCTCCGGCTATAACTAATAATTTACATTAATGATTTTAAAGTTTATTACTCAATCAAAATGATACCGTGATTTTATTACCGGTTACTCAAAACACTAATCGTAAACTATAAAGTAATTGGCATAGAAGTAATGTAACGATAAAAATATAACATTGAAATAATTTACTTAATGGAAAAGTCTACTGACTGTCCTTTGGAGAGTATCAACTTAACCCTCTGTGAAATGTAGGCATACAGCCGATTCTCGTTCTACCAAACAATTTAAAAGTCAATCAAGTTAAAGGCGTTCGATTGCAATCCAACTGGAATTTAGTATTCTCATTTATATTAACTATGCTTCAACATAACGTCAACTCTATTTGATCGGAATACAGTTGATATTTTTATGACGACCGACATTGGACGTCGTTAGGGTGCCGTTGAAAGCCGATTGTGAATGTGAATATCGAATTGCGTTTCAACGACAAAGTCGCTAAGACATCGCTACTTTTGAAACGAAAATCGACCAGTAGGTCGTGGTGGACTTTAAAACGAATTGAATGCTAGTATGAAATCTTATATTTGTAGAGCTCTCGTCTCCCGTGTAGACCCAATCTCAGCGTAATAACAGGTCACGATTTTCATAAAAATACATTGTCATCGGAACGGAGGCAAGAGGAAGTAGTTCTAATTCAGTCAGCAAGACCCGTTGTCATACAAACTGGCAAACATTGCAAGTTAGATAGATTAACAATAGTTGTTTACAATTTCTCTCAGGAATTTTATATAATTTCGTGTTTGCTTCACTGTACGAGATCCTGATTTCTGTTGCAAATAATTTTTAATATGAGAAGATATTACAAAAGCAAATTATTTATACCTTTCGTATTTTATCGTTACCAACATGAGAACGAATTTTCCCACCTTCAGTTTCAGTTGACTTCATGTGTAGGGCCCATTAGCATGAGTTCTAAGTGTATCGAGAGGGACTCTAATTCTGTTAAGAAGTTTACCCGTACCATAATGGACAGACAGGAAGTGAAATAGACTCAGCCAGCTATAGAGGTTTATAACTAATATAAAAAACTGTGTTCAGACTGTTGTTTCTAACATATACTTTTTAATAGAAATAGCTGACAAATTAGGGACAAAAAATTGGTCCAATATAGACATGAGAAACATTCATTCACTGCAACCCATACCAGTCTCATTACAGAGCTCTGGTAACTGGCAATAACATGGAGCAACAGTAGCCAGTCTACTTATGAACTACCACAATATTATCATACCTTCAAGGTTACGTACACAAAAAACGGAATTTTTGACCTTACCACTACTTCGAAAAAGACTTTTTAAATTCCAAAGAAACTTCTAGTATTCCGATAAAAAAAACGATTACTATGTACTATTATAAACCAAACAAGGTTGTTAAATTAACATGTAGCATAAAGCCCGCGACGCTGTCTTGTTCTGTTGAACGACGTTGTGTAATATATTACAGCGGGCTCTTGACTACCAGCCGCCTCTCTCGACACCTTCAGGATGAGAGGCTGGCCTTATTCTTTAGCGGTACGAACAAAATTAACCCGCTGTACATTTTTATGTCTCACACTTCAAAATTTATGTAAAAATTGGCGTAAATTGTTTGGAGCAAACTTGACGAAGATGCTTATTTAAGCATTCAATATAACAAAATCACTTTGGTGTCGCAAGTCATTTTGTTTTGGCTTTATATTAAGCATGCTCTCAACTAAGTCATATTGGCGACATGGTGACTTCTCGTCGGCGTATTTAATTAGACTAAAATGAGACTGAAATCAGAATCAGAGAATTGACAGAATATACAGACTTAACAAATCATAAAAGAGAATCAAGTGATCCAATTCATTTGCATATCATTCAGTTTATACAGTATAAAATATAGCATTTTCCGCTTGTAATTTACTTTCTGAAACAATATTTCATTATTAGAAAAAGGAAACGAATTCCATCCCCTACTTCCTTTAAGACGACCATAACAACGTTTCCAGCTCCGCCCATCTCCAGAACCAGTTCCAGCTCTCTTCTTCCTTATTAAATAATCAAAACAACATCACAAACAAAACCTCGCGTTAGTCTGGAGCCGTTTATTTATTTACCGCGAAGAATCTTCTTGGAAGCGAGCGCTTTCGTAAAGTATTCAAGTGTAATCCACGTGTAATGCCCTCCGCGATCAAACTTATGGCAAGAGGCTATACGGTGTAACTATGTCTCGCACGGGATACATACAGAGCGAATCAAGGACGAGGTGGATGACGCTCGTGACGGCGTACTTCTAAAGCTTTCTTCGGCACTCAAGGATTGTCTAGAGGATTTATCACCGATGCAACCTCTTACAGTCCTCTTATTGGGTTTAGGTCTATTACCATAATGCGAACAGGTACAGGCCATAGCCCACAACGCTGGCTTTTGTTTTAGATGTTCATTCTTAATGCGCGGCCAAACCACTAATGTAATTGCAATAAAACTTAATGCTTCCACTCCCGACAAGTATAGATGCATATAAAAATTTTCAAGATCTGGAGTGACTTACTGATGTAGGACGCTGAGATCAATTACATTAAACTATAAAAACATCGAAATGCTGCCATAGAATAAAGCTTTCAGGGTGATAATGAATGTTTTTACTAAAGGTATGTTAAGATTGAAGATCTGGAGTAACTTATTCAGTTACATTGCAAAACATTTTGCAGAACAGCAAACATCTACTGAGACAGTTACTACCACACTCAAGAGACTTTAATGATTATATAAATCTCTCCTTAGTACAGAATCGCTATACAAATTCTGTAAGTGAAAGGCGAGGAGTCGTTTAAGATTAAGCGATAAATTACTGAGGCGGCAAGCAGCTGTTTTAATAATTAAAGTCCAAATAAGACGTAAGAAGGATCGATAAGATATGTCGCAGACCTGTATCTGTAAGACATCAAAAAGCCGACAGAAATCCTTTTAATGTCTATGAATTTCTAAGTAAAAAAAAATCGTCCTGAAATTTGCCGCCCCAAAAATCTGGCGCCCTAGGTTCGAGTCTACTCAGCCTGCTGGTAAATTCGCCACTACCCAGATATTTTTATGCAAAACGTCGCAAGTGGTAACGTACGCAGTTTTATATTCAACGTGTTACGACAGTTCGTGGAAAACAAAAGTAAAGGAACAACCAAGTTTAGATAACATTTATCTGTCTCAATGTCTCGAGCTTAGGGTAAACGAGCCTGGGAATATTTTCCTAAGGTAATGTCACGGAGCTATAGAAACCCAAACTATCTTATCTCTAAAACACAACACAAATATTTGCAGATATTGTACCGCCTTTTCGTTTTTTAACCTGAAGACAAATTAACCAATTGACCAGAGAACCCACAGTCATCTATCATATAAATGCTTGTCCCAATCGCAACGCAGTCTTTTCGTCAGTTCCAACGAAACAAAAATATCTAGTCTACATTTCCACGTTATTAAGCCATCATCTGTACCTCTCCTACATATTCCGCGACTAAGTATTCTGTTCCATCCAATTTGCAGGATACTCGAGACCGGGAATAAACAATGGCGGCTCTCGAAGCTGGTTCCCTCGTCCGTGTGTTCCATCAATTTGCGTGACAACTTAATGGAAAACCAATCAATTTTCGATTTTTCCGCTTAAAGTTATTTACTGGAAAATTGGGACAATGGCATCATGCATATTGAACAGCTTTATAACTTAAGGGTTCAGTTCAAGATTGATGCCGAGCTGCAACCTTATGAGTAACTCGTCCTCATTTCGCTTTCGGACACCTACTTCTTTCATCGACTACATGACCTTCTATTTACTAGGCCAGGTACTGAAGCCAACTGTTTCTGGTAAAAAGATAGACCACCTAATATTGGTCATCGCCTGTGATAATCCTACCAATAGCTTTGATTTATGTTATGGCGCAAATTTAAATAGACCAATCACAGTGCATTATCAAGACGCTTCCTGCCTCGCTTCACTTCACTGCTCGCGCATTGACTAGCTTCGGTCAAGTTAAACTCAAAATTCGTTTATTCACTTTTACAGTTATTAATAATACACTTATGAACGTCAACATTTTTTGAACCTACCACCATCGTTTATACTAAGGAGAATGACGAAAAAGTACATTACATTAGATGTGCAGTGGTAGAATACATTCCATTAGACGTCCAGTAGTAGAATATACTACATTAGACGTACAGTAGTAGAATACATTACATTAGGCGTCTTATATACGTCATTATTATAAACGTTATTAGAAACCCTACGTTTTGAGCGATTGCTGAGGGAGCTGTAAGTACCCTCCTACAATCTCGATTGAATTAAACTTCCATGTAAACTAATTTATTCGTTCCATTGAATTCCTTCTTGTTCTGGGAAGGTTAAGTACGTTGGGGACGTTCAGTAAAGGTCGCCGATGATAAATAATGGAAAGTTGATATTTATAAACGGAATAACATATAAATAAATACATCATTATTTTTAATCGACTTCAAAACAGAAGCAGGTTTTTAATTCGTCTGTATTTTTCTATATATCTCTTACGTAATCACTTTTTATTGAGCGTACCGATTTTAAAAATAGTTTATTTTTCCAAGGCTGGTGCTACAAGCCGTGAGTTTGAGCAAACAGCAATTTTAAGCGAATTTGGAAATCTAGTAGAAATATATGAGCGGGTGAACAATAAAACCAGAAAATTACGAAAGTGGTATTTGAGAAAAAAGTTTAGTGGCTACGAGCACACTGTTCCACGGTGCAACAATATCCACCACCACTCAGTTAGTCCTCCCGTTCAAATTCTTCTTAATTTGAAAAAAAGAAAGAGAGAAAAAAAATATTAGAGGTAACTTAATTTATCAACAGATATACAACTTAAAACTACATTTGTGTTCAACCATTATACTACATTTGTGTTTTACCTACAAAGTTACAGCTTATAATAATAATAGGGTCCATTTAAAAGGTCCACCACTCGGAAATACCGATTTTCAGAGCTGGCCTATAATAGTTTTAGCTCAGTCGACTGTTGGCTGCATAGAGAAAAGAATAAGATGTTTTAATAAAAGAAGTACATATTACCTTTTACATAAATATTTTCACCAATCCGCAATTGTCCATCGGTATCGGCCATCTTGGCCATTCGTACATGGTACCTGTACACCTCATATTGTTAGTGGAGATCCGAACCCAGTATTGGGAACAGTTATGGCAAAGATGATCAAAATTTCCCGAACCTACTATTTCCAAAGGTAAAATAAACACAACTAGACGCAATTCAAAACGGCCGGCTCGTTCGCGTCGGATCGTTTCCGTATCGGAATTTCCGCTATCCATTCGCAGCTCGTCGAGGCGTCAATCCGATTGCAACGGACGGTGGACGGCTGCCCCTGCGTCTCGCTGCTTGTTTTTATTACTTCAATCATAATTCCCGTGTCCGATCACATACTATGCGATATTTCATATAATTTTGTGACTGTCTTTGTTTCGTTTTGTTAAAACATAGGGAGTCAGTCACGGTTTATAAAGACCGTGTCTGTGTCCGTTTATAAAGACCGCAGACCACATTTTTATAGTGTTCAAAAAGGTATTATTCTTTTATATAATTTCTCTTTAAAATGAAAATGGTTAAGGGCCAAATCAATGCGCAATCAATGAACCTTATTCCAATATCCCAACCCTTTTTTGGACGCATTAAAAAGGTATTCTGCACTCCGTGCGATCCGGTCTGTTTCAACGGACCCTTAGACGTGGTTCTGGACTAACATTTTCAATATTTTCTTAGATAGTAACTCGCTTTTTTCTAAAATCAAATCATCATATTCATCCCGGAATGAATCTGAGGAATTTATTCAAATTCCTTGACATCACCAACCCAAACTTCACAGTACAAACTTTCATTGTATCTAACTAATGACGAGGCTTTAGAACCCGTTTTCATATTAGTACAATCTCAAGAATTTCTCGTATTATACAGTATAACATAAGCAAACAAACAAAACGCGAGAACCAGTTTGCATCTAAATACATAAAACTTTCTGTATTTTTTCGAATCTACTCTCAGATTTTCCTCGATTTCCCGTGTACATCCTCGCGACCCATTTTAAAACATCTGCTTTGCTTAAGATGTTTCTTCGCTGTATTCCCGAGGATAAACATGAGCTTAACAAGGATAATCTGTAGTTTTAAAATATATGTGTACGTCGGGCGCTCTGTTTTATATTACCCTACATATCGTTGTAGTGGAGCTGAAAGACAATACAAACGCTATTGACGATATGTTACCGGATATTCAGCTGCAACTTCAAAGGGGTTTACAATTCTAACAATTTATAACAGTTAATTATTCCTTATATCCTTGTTAACAGCAGATACATTCTGTACAATATCTGTTTTTACTGTAACAAAATACGACACCAAATAAACACACACAAAAGCATACACACACAGAGTATTAAACTAAAACTAGACGTGGAAGTAGACGTGGAGGCGGCCATCGAAGCTGACGAGATGGTAGGGAAGACAACGCCAGCAGTTCTAACCGTTACCAAAGAGACGTGAACCCAGCAGTAGCGTCGATGATGAAGAAGTCGCAGAAACCGACTTTTTTTTGTTTTACGTAGAATAAGGTAATGCTTGACATCGGTCTCATCTGATGGTAAGTGGCAATGATGTCTAACGTGTTGGATGCACTAAGTTTGTAAATACCTGTTCACATTTCTCTTTAAGACGGCTGTAGAAAAGTTCCAAAGTTCATACATGGGCGGGAACACCCACGTAGGAAAGTTATTCCAAACCTTCGCGATGCCTCAGGTACGTATACCTGAGGACTCAGATGTGGAGAGGAGTGGATTCAGTATCAGAGTTATGGGCTCAAATCGACTCAAATCGAATCAAACGCCTTTTCTGTTAACGTTCACGCCAACTACTTCTTCAAAAATATATGTAAAAATAAAAATGTAACTATTCTAAATGACCGTTCATACAACCTAGGTCAAATTATTTCATCATTGGAACATCGAGCTCACTTAACAAAAATCAAAAGATTACTTAATATAATTCCTCAACACGAGACAATTCTCTAAGTCCAGACACACAGACAAACACATTTAACTATGTTTTAATAGAAACGAGATGCAGACGAGTTTGAGTGATAAGTGACCGTCTCATCGCGCTCCCCAGGCCCTCGACGTCCCCAGCCTTTCAACCCGTCTCTATACAAACAGTGGGGAGACGGGGGAGAAAGGGAGCTATTCTTCGTCGTGAGCCAGTCGAGCCTTAACTACTCATCATTTTATAGACGCGCCATTAAGACATTTTTATAATAAGGAAGAATCAACAATATGAAGCGGTAAGCGTGTTGTAATAAGTTGTATTTTAATATAAATTATCTTAGACTCCTCTCCCTCTTTCCCTCTCCCATACCCATATCTAGTGCACGAATACAAAATTTCATATAATGAAGATATTCCATAGAAACTTTCACCCCATATTTCGAACCCTTAAAGCCTGTTTTCGCTATTAAAAAAAGTTTTTGCTTAGGCAATTTTCTACCTGTGTACGAAGTTTCATCGTAATCGGTGCAGTAGTCAAGGCTTGAACACATAACAGAAAAAGTTACTTTCGCATTTACAATATTAGTTAGGATAAAATCTCTATTAGAGGTTTGTTGTTCGTTAAATGACTCGCGTTCTGACTGACAGACCGGCCCTGGTAGAACAATTCATTTTCTATTACGATTCACTCTACAATGTATTAAGATGATATTTACTACAAGCAACCGTTCTTTTTTCACCATAAGTATCTTGCATCCCCATACATTTCTTACTAGCATTTGACGTGAACGACAGATTACAAATTTCTCAAGAGGCAGTTCTTTTAGGTCGATCAGTAACTTTGTCGATATTACTGATATCGCGGTATTTTACATTTTTTACTCTCTTTCCAGTTAACAATATGTTCGTAAACAATGAATATTTAATTGAATTTAATTTTATTCCAGTGGACGCGAAAAATAAGATGTAAAAGACAGACGTCAATCTTTATTGTACTTCTGTTTCACGGGACGCCATTTTGTTTCAGCCCTAAATTTTTTATCACCGTGGCAATTGACTGTTCTGTAACTCAATTGATAGGGACGAGAAATATTTGACACTGACATTCGTTTAAAAACAAGATAAGCATGCGAAGACATTTTTTCCATACACGAATAAGTTTTTCGAAATTTAAAGCTTTTAACTCTAACGCCTAGTAGTTTGAACATTGTGCTCTCGAACGGGAGGTCCCGGGTTCATATTCTACCGCGCTCACCTTAATTTAAGTTAATTTTTTTATTTTTCTTAATTTCTTTTTTTTACATTTTTATTTAGTTTTTTTGTTATTATTATTAGTTTTTTTTATATGTACTATGTTACTATGTCATTTTATTTATAGCGGAATAAATGTTTCTTTCTTTCTACTTTTTAAAGCTATGTGCGTATCAAAAGTTGATCACTAGCTACCGTATAAGAAAATATTGTGAGGAAATCTGCACTTCTGAGAGTTCGCCATTAAGTTCTTAAATGTGTGTGTAGAGTAATGATATAATGAAGTTTGTGGGCAAAATGTCCCAGCAAGGAACACGTATGGGCTTTTGCAATAATTTACCTAACAATTATCTTAAGTTTGTAGGTAAACATACTAGAGTTGTGACATTTAGACGGTTTGTAGGAAACTGGCTGTATACAGATAGAATATTGAAAATCTTAACACCACTACGGCTTGTATTGTGGAGTCGCGTTTAGTTTGTTTTATTAATATATGCTTTGGATTTCTTTTTATAATTAATATAAGTTAACACTTGAAGACGAAACCACCTGATGGTAAGTGGCGACGTAGTTTGATGGTAAAGCGCACTAACTTAATAAAAGCCTATTGACTTCAAGAGATTTACGTTATATAATCAAACGGGAATACCGACGCGGGCAGGTTATTTCGTTATTTTAATTGTTGCATATAATAAAGATTGTATCGATTAGTTTGTTACTTTAGCAACTGTACACAAATCGAGGCAATGCGAATCCGCAACGTAGAAAACTACGACGCGATTTTGCGCGGTAAGAAATCTAACTTCCACAGTTCGGGAGACCAAACCATCAACGACGTTCATACGTACTGAATCTGGTTTTGTGTAGTAATCTAGTTGCATTATGTGACGCAACTTTGAAATGACCAATCACAGCGCCTTATTACGCCCCTTGCCTCTGTTAACCCGCGTATTGATAGAGAATACTGGGCCAGGGCCGGAGCACACACATGAGAACACAGAATATCTGACGGCTGACTGAGAGGAGTTTTATGAATTTAGTGGAAATCTCACACTATCCGCAACCTATAGATTGAGGAATCTTGCAAATAAGAGGACCTTCGGCTGCAAAAAAACAACAAAACGGCGTTAAGTATATCGTAGGCTACGTCGTTGGTGTAATCGCCTGCTATCAAGCCGCAGTCCAACGGGAGATGCGATTTCATTGAGAGTGACAGGTAAAAGCCAGCCACGCGTAGCAGCCGCTGAGGCGAGTAATTTTCACTTTTTATCAGTCGCGCACGCCGATGTATGTAAATACACCTACTGTTTGTTGCTAGCACTGCGGCTATTTGTTTTTAATCATGCATTCGATCGACCTGAAGGTGTGTTATAAAGTCGAGAATTGAAATTTTATCCTCATGAGCATATGAATGGGCAACGATTAACGATTAATACACATACATACATATCCCTATATTCTCGCGTAAGGATTCCGTACAGCGAGTGAGATGAAAATCATCCAAAAACCCGCGAAAAAACATCTGACACATTAATTACTCTTAAACGTCAACTGTCACAAATGTCATGTCTTGAATGACTGGAATCGTTCATTCTAGCAAGTGGGCGTTAGTCAGGCGGGCTTTAGTTCGTGTAATAATGAAATTACCTTTGTAATATTAATATAGTTAGAATAATAAATTCAGTCGAAAATTGCAACTTCGGAGTTTTTCACCCTTCGTAAAACTTTTTTAGCTTGCAAATGAGATTCTACTTCGACCTTAGGACATGTAAATTTAAACAAATTATATCTGACCTCGCAGGGTATAGTTAGCTCTCAATAACCTTATACTGCTCCAAAACATATATATTTATGAGGCAACTAATATTCATAAGAGATAAAAATTACATTCATGAATTTTGACGTAAGGTTTGACCGGAATACATGGTTCCAAAAGCAAGCGTGGCCCTATCTCCTCCTGACAAAATGACTGATTAGATTTGCACGATAAGAGGACGGTAGCGAGTCGCAAAAGCGAAATACAACCTTAATTCAACCACTGTAATATCGATTTGGAATAATGACGACAGCAGGACTTTTTTAATAACTAACAAATTGAGACATACCTGTACCTGACCTTATTAACTTGCGCATAATGATGTAAGTGAAAGTGTAAGAGGATTGAATATGGTAATAAAAATATCATAATATACATAGAAACAAATATGTTGAGGGAATGTACGAAAGACACTAGCAGCCTACACGCTACGTTAAAATAAAAAAATAAACGACCGTATACTTATTCACTAGGATTCTCTGTGACAGGGGTGCCATGGCGGGCATGCCATTGCTAACACAAATACACAACACAGATAATACCTTTATCCTGTATACAAACATACATGTCACAATGCCTTCTCCGAGTGAAAATAATACCCGTGTTCCTCACTTCAGACAGGTTCCTTACAAACTAAGTTACAGACTGGTAAAACAGAAAATAACTACAAATAAATAATTAAAAAAAAATCTGCAGACATCTCACACACGGCCACCTGACCCCAAACTAAGCATTAGCCTGTACTATGATGATCAGACAACTGATAAACACACGTATATATTTCCAAATACTTATATAGATTATTTCATTACACTGTCCATGACAGAAAAGCTTGTTCTGAGTGAGAATCGAACCCACGACCTCCGGCTTAGTAGTCAGGTTCTCGAACAACTAAACCAACAGGCCCAATAAACACTTCTGCGATACCAAAATGAAACAGCGAAGAATAAAAATTTTACTACTTGTTATTACAGGAGGTGGTGGTGGTGATCAGAGGAGTTATCTTTTCGTCAGCACTTTTAGGCCATAAAAAATTAATACGCAGTATATCAACAATGTTTTAAACCCCATAACTTCAGGAATACCTCATAAAGAAATAAGGAAGCATTTATTGAATCATAAATTCGGGTATAATCCGTCAAACAGATGACGTCGTTCTTACTCATGGCGTTTTCGCTGAGTATTATGGCTTCAGTTAGTAATGGCCCACAGGTTTCTCATCATAATTGAGGCCTAAAGGGTAGTCCGCCACACTGCTCCATTGTGGAAGAATGGAGTGGGTTTGTGGCTAAAATAAATGCTGGAAGCCTCTGACCTGCTGCCAGCTGACCATAAAAACTGACACAAATAGCTTTGCTTTAGACAAGTTAAGAAAAGCAAAATCAAACAATTTGCAGCCAAAAACACAACTCCTGGCCGATTCTGGTTTTATCAAATTTAATTATCTCATAATTTACTGTCCTTTGACCATTAAGACGTCCAGTACAAACTCTCAATTAGAGGACGTCTGATGGCTGTAAAGATAAAAAGGTAAAAATAAATATAGGTGGGCATGGGGCGGTAATTTCCCATTTTTACCGCCCTTAAAAAATATAAAGATCCGGCGGATCCGGCTATTGTTGCTGATCGTTTGCTGACTGCTCGCTGTTTGCTAATTTTTGCGAATAAGACTGCAGAGCGCTTCGTAATTCTGTGCCTCGGAAAATATCAGAATTACTCCAGAATTTTTGCTTCCAGCGCATACGTATACGACTGTAACCGCTATCGCTTAACTCCGATGATCGTGTAAAATCAATCAATGCCGATGGACAGTGAGCGCTTAAACACAGGGTAAAAGGCTATAACACCTGACGCGGAGTCTAAATTTACAAGTCACCTTTCTGTCTGTTTAGTCTAAATTAAATTCAACTATCCAACTGTAAAGTAAAAAATACCTTATAGTAATGGTAATAAGACGTAATATTATTATAAACTAGATTCACTGCGGTTGTTTGTTTTCCTAATGGAAAATTTCCTCGGGTACTTTCATAGAACAGATTCTTTGAGACTACCGTAAGAATGAATAGACGTTCAGTAAAACTTGCTTTGACACAAAGATGGAGACGCACTCCATACGGGATTGTTTTTATGTCAACAAGCGGAGCGGCAAGTTGCATGAGTCCATGCCAAGGCCAATTCAGGATTTACCTCCGGATAGGATCCAGAGACAGCTGAGCCCAGGGTATTACAGTTAATTATATCTGGCAAAACAGTCCAATCGATCTTTTTCCTAAGCACCGCACAATTTACTGTCCAATTACTATAGTTTATTAACCCTTTCCGTAGCCTTGGATTTTATCTGATAAAACATTAGTCCAACCGACCTTCAATTCCGCGCAGTTTACTGCCAAATAATTACAATTCACCAAGTTTTTCCTGTGACTACGTCCCGTTTTACCCGACCCGAACCGAACAGTACCCGGATTCATCCCTCCACAGGTCTAAATTTCAAAAACCCGTTTAAATCAAGCACGTCAGCACAAAATCATATATTTTCGTAGCGAAATATTCATCAAAATCTGTTAAGCGGTTTAAGCGTGGAAGCGTATAAAACAGATAGACAGTTATTTCAACATTTACAATATTAGTAGGAACATGACGCCATGTCCTTACTGTTATAGCACGATAGGATATGTACATACAGTTTAATGATAAAATTATGCAAAATAATGTCTGGTGTTCTTTATAAAATAGCTACTACCTATTTGTTTACAAAACGTGTAGAGTAAAGTAAAAACACTGCATTGAAACAATACATAATTTAACCCGTGTCTACGTTATGATTTATGAGTCATTGCTGGATAAAGGCATACACAAACGATCAGAATATCAATTACTTTCTCAAACACATCGGACCGATATTTATATGAATCAAACTAAATACGTATAATAAATCGGTTACTGTTTACTGTCTGCATGTGGAATATATTTGGAAGAAATCATTATCGGGAGAGGTTTTGATAATAGCGCCCCAAAAGAATGATTTTTCTATGTTTGCTTATTTGTCTTGTAATATACATACGAGTATGTACATATGTCTAAACATACAAATCTTTGACCGGATCTGATGTAGTGAGTAAACCTTGGATTAACATTTACCCGAAGTTTTTTGATTGGTTAACAAAAAAGATTATGTTCATTTGAGCACCCCGTCTGAACCAATCTGAATGAAATTTGGCACAGATATAGATAAGAGATAGAGAGTCAGGAATAAAACATAGGCTACTTTTACCAATCATGCGGGATTAGTCGCAGGCAGAAATTAGTTCTGAAACATCTCGCAATGTGAAAATGGCGCCAAATTGATAATGCGACATTCGAGGGAATTTGTTAAAATGTCATATAAATATTTGCCGAATATTAATCAATTAATAAATATTCGATGTATGTGACATATTACTTATTCTACTCAGTAGTACAGATTTATAACTAAGTAGAAATAGTAGTCCTTAAAATATATATGAATAAAATATATCAACGAAAAACGGATCATTTGTAAACCCCCTAATGAAGATAAATGTATGTCATTTGGGATTCAAGTTTCATTGTTTACATAACTATTAATTATGCTATTATAATATTATACATAGTACTTATCTTGTACAAGCAATATTATCTAAACCATTTTCATCTGTATGACAAACATGACGGTAAAGTCGTATGTGGCATTATTTGAGCATTATGGCCCATTAACATGTAACTGTAACTATGTAACTTTTAACTGGGATTTAATTCTGATTCAACCCATTGATGGCTCACTAGTGAGCACTTGGCTCTCCTCATAACTGAGCAGACCAAGATCATCCTCCGCTCTGCTACGATCAGAGTAGAGCCAAGGGTTTGATGTTTTTGAGCCACGCGAAGGCCTCCCTCAATAAGACTTAGCAACACTTTAACGATAACGACTAGGACCGAGAACGTTAAAGCCCACGATTGCCAATGATAGTCATCCATCCATTAAATTGAACATGTTAGGTCATTTACGACCGAACTGTGAGC
Source organism: Asbolis capucinus (assembly GCA_018249125.1). Lineage (NCBI taxonomy): Eukaryota > Metazoa > Arthropoda > Insecta > Lepidoptera > Hesperiidae > Asbolis > Asbolis capucinus. Next base: position 19,592 of record DWJZ01001869.1, read on the forward strand.
TCTTCACGTGCTCTTTAAAAATAAATATGAGTCAAGACGACCTTCTCAATAGCAGAGAGTGATCGAATGTAGTCAAACAAGAATTTGTGCACACCTTTCTACAGAAGTCCTATTTTATAATTCAGTTCAGGGAAAAAACCTTCTGGAAAAATATGTATATGACTAATTTTGACTTTTTCTTCTCTTCTTTATTACATCTTTCCGAAATGTTGCTAAAATGCAATTAACATATACCTATTGGAAATCCCTATCTACTACAAATATTATAAAAGGAAAGATTCGAGTTTGTTTCAATTGAATACACTCCGAAACTACTGGACCGATTTAAAAAAATCTTTTACCATTACAATTCTATACTATCCCTGATGAACATAGACTATATTTAATACGAGAAAAACTAGGGATCCGCGTGAAAATTACGATAATGTAAGCCATCGTGTGAAAAAAAATCCTTATAAAGCGTACGCTGCGGTAATTATTGACAATAGAGCAACATGTTGTACATTAGCTTTACCCAGTACATCCTTATCTACAGAAAAGTCCACGATAGCATATGTCAAACTGTTTCAATAATGTCACAATAACTACTTTTTGTGGTAACTAGTACTTCCGAAGCGACGCGAGGGCAATTTCAAATTTTTAATAAATGATTAATTATTTTTATGGTTTGTATTTGCTTCAATATTAATACGTTGGCATCTGCCCTGGCAAACCTTCGTTTACTTACAATTCAGCATTAACAGTTTACCAGCTAACTGCAGCATGAAACCACACAAAAAGTAATCACATCAACGCGACACGCCAGTTTAATTTAAAGTTTCCCAACACATTTTACTCATACACGGACACGAAACTTCAAGAAACGCTTGTGTTATAAGTTTCAATCTTGAAAGCCTCTTGAAACTGGGAGTAAAAATCCCCGGAGAGCTTTTGTCAGCGTTATACACTGTGGTGTCATTTATAGGGAAGACGGATAATTTGTGCTTAGATATAAAAGGAGCTGTATTTAGCATAACATTTCCATCAAACGAGTTAGCTAAGCCGAGCGTGTACGTTTCTTTCAGAGGCAAATTCAAAATCATTTACTTTGAGTAGGCATTTCGTAATAGGTTTACTAGAGATAAAATTTTGCGTTACAGATATTAACATGTTGGGATTTGATTAAAAACAAGTAGACAAGGACATAGACAACTTTTTATCCAAAAATCAATACTGAATCCGTAAAACAAATCTTTACCATCTTTACTGCCCTTAATATAAGCCGGTGACACCTTTTAAAGCATATTTACTAAACATAGTATCGTTTCAAGAAAAGTAATAACTGCTCTTCCAACAAATAAGGAAATGTATGTATGTATCTAGGTGTTTGGGAGGGTGGAACTCCTCCCAACAACGGTTCAACTCTTTATTGCTTTGAATCTATCCCGACACGATGAAGTACGTGATTCGGAAGGGGTCACGCAGGAACGTAAGTTGGTAACACGGATTGCCGTTACAGGGTTCCATTTAAAGTTTTCAGTAATGTCAGATGTTAGCAGATAGGTTTACTTTGGGAGCTTCTAACCATCTTTTAATATGACGATACAATTCCTACAGTTTTTGGTTTAAATCCAAAAAAATATATAAGCTGTTTAATAATATCGATTTAAAGTAACTCAAGTTAAAATGTCTTTAATACAGGAGCTAAATATCTATACATTAAATAAATAAATAAATATCTTTGGACAACTCACACACGGCCATCTGAACCCAAACTAAGCGTTAGCTTGATTAGATAACTGATAAACATACATATATACTTTAAAATACATACTTAAATAGATATTTCTATTACACACCCAGACACACA
>DWJZ01001870.1:0-21432 GCA_018249125.1 Asbolis capucinus
GAACACTTTCTATGTTGCATATGTAAATCTATAGCTTTTCTTAAAATAAATCTGTCACTGATTGCTGTCTGTGGGTAGTAGATATTTGCGATGTCTTCCATAGGAACACGATGATATCTCTCCTAATAATGGATCGTAACTCGGGGATTTCAAGAGTAAGGAATAAGATTTTCTTAATTTTTGTCTGGTTTTCGGTTTGTATTGTCGTTTTGTACAATAATCTCAGATATCTGTTTCGATTTGAATAGGTTCTTCACCAATGCATTGTAAAATCCTTGAATTAGATTGGTACCATTTAGTTTTTGTTATGTACGGTCCAGAAATAACCTACCTAATATAATATAATATAATAACCTACCTAATATTTGTAGGTGAAAGCGGAACTAGAGCCTCGCGACAAAAACGGCAAGACCCCGCTGATGCTGGCGCAGAGCCACCGGCACGCCGAGGTGGTGAAGCTGCTACAGAAGGAGATGAAGCGCAAATCGCACTGGATGCCGCCGCTGTCGGAGCTCTGGGCGCTGCTGTTTGGCGGCGCGGGACAGTCCAAGGGACCACTGTTGTTCTTCCTGGGCTCCGTGCTCTTGTGGGGTTACCCCATGTATATCATACGGGTAAATTATTTATTTTTGAGATATATTTTTATTGTTAGATTATTTTAAAAAATATTTTACAATAGCGAATCTTCAATTTACCGACCGAATTAAATGCAGGAATGGTCTCTATATAGCTTTACTAACGAAATTAGTTGCTTTAATTCCCTCATCCACCCAACGAGCACGCACGCCGGAATCCATCCCTTTATCGTATACTCGTATAAGTACATCTGGCCGGTGTCGCATGTCGGTGTGAAAGAAACACTTCGCTACATCTATTTTCGTGCGTACCACGACAGATTTAATATCCACACACCATCAGGTGGAATCATATTTTTTTACGTCAAATAAGTTATCGCTCGACTACGATCCCACCTGATGGTAAATGACGATGAAGTCTTCGATGGTAAAGCACACTAATTTAGTAAAAGCCTTTTCATTCTTGACATGAAGTCATTTACATTTTAATCGAACGGGAACACTGGTCTGAGCCTTTATTTATTCAGTGTAAACATTTGAAAAAACTTCCAGTGTATACCACTAACGTGGAACACTCTCCGGCTCTCGCACTACTGCTTCCTGTACTGGAACGGCATCATGTGGCTGAGCTGGGTGGTGGCCAACCGCCGTGACCCGGGCTACATCCCGCAGAACTCCGAGACCTATTACAGAGCGATACGCCAGATACCCTACTACGACAAGTGGAAGAAGAGGAACGTAATTCTCTCCAGGCTGTGTCATACCTGCCGCTGTCTGAGGCCCTTGAGGTAACCTATTGTTTGTCCTGTTACTTAGGTATTTAGTAATTATATTAACAACTTTCATATTTATTAGTACGCATTAAGAAGATTTTCCATTCTTGGGAAGTGTGAAATTATATTTTTTAGTTATTTTAATGCTCCTTGTATCAACATCTTTAACATTTTTGAAGGAATCAATTTGGTAGAGGGCATAGCTTAAAAAAGGGCAATACTTAAAATTGTTCATTTTACAGAATGTAATTATTTTGGTGAATAGATAATAAACATTATTTTATTAGTTTTAGGTATTATCGCACACTTGTTTCAGTTTCTAACAGTGTGCGTGTAACAGTGCCTTGCTGAAAGCAGTCTGTCAATGTAAAAACACATGTTCCCCCAGAGCCAAGCACTGCAGAATCTGCAAACGTTGCGTGGCCTACTTCGACCACCACTGCCCGTTCATTTACAACTGCATCGGAGTCCGGAATCGAATGTGGTTCTTCCTGTTCGTGGTGAGCGTGGCCATCAACTGCTCGCTGTCCATCTACTTCGCTTGCTACTGTCTGCTGCTGGAAGGGTTCGGACTGCTGTATGTGCTGGGACTGCTGGAAGCTATCACGTTTTGCGCGCTTGGCTGGATTCTTACTTGTACTTCGGTGAATATATTATTATCAGACTTTTGGTTAAACCGTAATTGTTTAACAATTGTATTATCCTATATGTTTTGCATTATGTGAGTCGTTCGTTTCTATAAGGGCAATAAATAATTTGACTTTGGACTACGTCACTTGACTACCTGACTCGGGAGCGACTACGTCCGTGTGTTGATGTTTTGTCACCTTTTTCATCCCTAAGCAAGGAATCGCTCAATGCTTATACCAGGATCGACGGGGATGTAGTACTTAGTCGGGCTACGAACCGGGATGTCAAAGTAAAATAACGCAAGCAATATTTGTTCCAGATCCTGCACGCTTGCATGAACTTGACAACCAACGAGATGTTCAACTACAAGAGATACCCGTACCTGCGGGACAAGAGAGGTCGCTACCAGAACCCATTCTCCCGCGGACCCATCATGAATCTCATCGAGTTCTTCGTCTGTCTCCCCGACAAGTGTGATGAACAGGACCTCTTTTACGAGGAGAACATATGAGGACCACGGGACGGCCTCCGGAGGGATAATCTCACTAGTGTCTGTATTGTGCGGACTACCCTCCAGGCTGCCAATAAATAAGTCCATTTCTGAACATTTCTGTTTAACACGAAGCTGCACTGATTAGTATTCTTTTCATACATGTACAAGGTGCTCAGTGTCTGATCATAAAACTGTAATTATGAGGGTACTTACAGGGCTTATTAAACCTTGTAACGCTTTAGAATAGATGAAATATGAAGAACATGAAAAAATCTTGTACTAAGATAGGTTAACCATTGTACTCTTTAATAACATATCTTAGATTGTATATTAATTTCCTTCCTACACCAAAACAAATTGAAGTTAATTTCTATGTGCTACGAAGTAATTCATGTGTTTCTTAGCCGCACTGTGAGCGGGACATTGACAAGGTGCTCGAGATCTGGTTTCGCACTCAACGTGTTAATAAATTATTGCATGCATGTACCTTTATAGTACAAATAAAACTAATTCAATAAAAATATACTTTTTATGAAACACTAAGTTAGGTAAAGACGAATCTTAACTAAACCTGCGCCCCAGTGCACTTGGCTTCATTGCAAACGATATTATTAAATATTTATGACAGTTTGTTCAACGAAAGTTAGTTATGGCACAAGGCGGTAAATTAAACAAATATATGTTTTCCTTCAATAGAGGCCGGAAACCGTTCTTGATACTTGCTTATTTTATTAAAGTATGTCGATTTATATTAAAACGAAATGCTATAATGCTCACAAATCAGTTAAATTTACTAATGCCGAGTCTAAAAATTCAATACCAACAAATAATCGTTGGACAATATAATAAGAATATAAAAATATAATAAAAATGTCAGAATCAAATGGGCATCTATGATGAACTTAAAATATTGCCAATATTCAAAATCACCGCTTCAGTTTTGCTGTGCTATGTGAGAAATCATTTGAGGAAAAAATTAAAATTATATATATATATATATCACACAAAGGATATTCGTGAATATATTAATAAAACAGCAATAGTTAGTGAATTTTACTTCTTTATTGGAACAAAAACACAAATGAATGTCCAGCATTAAATCAGTAGCTACTTCTACAAACTGTAAAATTTGGTGCAACGACAACTTTATCTCGGCGCCGGTACCGCTGTTTGTGCAGACGTTACTACATAAATATGTTTAATTTAAGTATTTGTTTCATTTAATGATCATTATTAAATAGTCTATCCATCTAAATATCACATTTCACTTACACATCAGTCTAATACCCACATGTATTGTAACGAGCTTAGTATTGGTTAAAATTACTTATTTTCCTTTACTCAAAGTAGGTAACACCACTGTCAATAGAAGTTGACAAACCGACTCATTACCAATTTTAATTATTAACGTTTCACATGGCGCAATCTTCGAATCCACCAATCGGATACATTATGCTGTCGCTCCTGCCCCTCTGCCCTCTCCTTTGACTAAACTCTTGATAACAGTATATTATTATGACGTCTAGTGGGAGTTGTGGACGTTTATTTCGATATTTGCAAGTCATACAGGAGATTCACAATGGTTGCCAATTTCTATTGAAAGTGTAGACACCTGTTTCCCGTACTATCACAATACACGTGTAATATTTTAAATCTTACAAACCACATATCTTTTTCAGCATTACCTAAACAATTACGACATAACTGATAAATTATTTTTAACCGGCCTGGTTCCATTTTATTTACTATTCCAAATCAAAATAAAAACCATAGAAACTAAAGTTGCTACAAATGCGTCAGACTAGTGAACATATAATGTACGAAGTATGTGGTGTATAATACTGATGTGTTGCCACACTATCACATGCCCTGGTGGTACATCTACAATTCATACAATCCATAATTCCATACACTACACTAACGTTAATAAAATGGCGATCAGTTCTGTTAAACGCACAAACACTTCACGACTAAATACAGTCATCTATAAGGTGAAAAAGGATGTATTAGCTAAAATTATTCTTATCCACAAAATCTCATAACATTGACTTACAACGAAATCCGAGTTTTACTCAACTGATTACTCCACAAAAATCATATAATAAAATTCACTGGTTCAAATTATTTTGTATTTTGATCACAAGCAAAAATTTATTGTACCACTTGTGGATAAGTTTACTAAATTGAATAGTAATAAAATAATGTACCAGTCTCAACTCAACATTTTTTCACAAGAATCATTAAATAATAGTAAAATAAATTATGTATTAAAAATAGAAATGTTTCTAAATAGTCTAAAATAGTAATCTCGCTTCAACTACCAACTTCAACATTAAAAAGAACTATTTTTCAGATCAGTATAGCGATACGTTAAAGTTTCAGTTTATAAATACATTTGACAGAATTAAGAACTGTCAATGAAAAAGCCTAATTCATAAAAAATCTACTGAAAATTCCACTAATTTCGGTTATAGGTAATATGAAAACAGTAAATTGGTTGATATTTTGTCATTACAAACTTGATTAGAGATTACATCCAAGCAAAGCTAATTACTATAAAACACTTGTCAGATATTAAACAATGGAATTTTTATTTCTAGATAAATTAATAAATACCGTAGCCTCAATAAGATTAAGGAGACGGTTAAAAATTTAAAATTGATCGCAAATAAAACTTTTAAACGGAGAATCACAAAAGATATATGTATATGAAACATTCCTAAGGAAAGTGTAATATGAGTCCGATCTATAATTTATCAGTGCAACTAACAAGTCAAGGTTGCCCTGATGGACGATATCCTCACACAGTAACATATTTGATCAATTCAATTCTAACAACAATAATGTTATTTGTTAAAAAAGCACTTCTACATTTCTACTTTGTTTACTGAACAATCAGATGCCTCTAATCATCCTTGGGGTTGATTCTGATGGCAGCGTTGATTTCCTCCTTATCGTGATCCTTATCGCCCCAGCCCCACAGATGATGAGAGCCATCACCGGTCCGCTTCACCCTATTCTTCACTATTTCATCTGATACCGTTTTCAAATCATATGCCCAGCCAATCTTAGAGAAAAAATTAATGAAGTTTGTTGTGAAGTTGAGTCTGTTATTACCCAGTTCTGCAGTCTTGTAGTCCCATGGGAAGGTATGGTGGTAGTTATGGAAGCCTTCACCCAGAGCGAACACCGAGACAGAAATATTTTCTGAAGGCTGAATGTTCTTATCGTAGGGCTTGTCACCCCACTTGTGGGCTGCGGAATTGACTAGCCATGTGACGTTGAGAATGAATGCGTATCGGAACATAGCAGCCACGAAGTAGGCATTCAGCCAGCTCTCGCCCCAGCAGTAAACAGGTATCACCGTTGGCATGACGAAGCACGTGAGCGGCATCAGCAGCATGTAGTACCTGAAATAATGCACGTTATGCAAATAATGTTGACACGCTAATATTACTACTGATAAACGACATACCTATTGTGCATAAATAATTTTGTTTTTGTGTATTTTAGTAATAATAAAATGTCATATTTAATGATGAAACAAAATATAAATAATAAAAAACAATGCTCGATGAACCGACAATGTTAATTTGTCACATCAATATCCTCGTATTGCACAGCAAGTAACACACAAGTACAGATGTTTGAAGAACAACTATAACAATTTTACTACTACTGTCGTCCTTGCAACAAATATCTGTCCCGCTACCGGGCTCGGGTGTCCTCTCAATATGTGAGAGTACATTTATACTGTCTATAATACTACCAATCGGGTTGCCTGTTTGACAACTACGCTGAAGTCTCCAATAATTGTAAAAGGAAAATAATTCTGTCCAGTAATATAAATCCAGGAAAAACAAAAAGAACAAATACATATATTTTTCCTCATTTATATGAATTTGCTGTAGATAACATTAGTTAATAATATTTAATTCCAAAACTATTACTTTCCGAACAGTACTCTCCAATTATTTTCTAATAGCTGCCTACGCAGAAATTATTCTTCCACATACACTAACAACATAATAATAGACTTATTTTAGATCTTGTCATATTATGTTAGTTAGATTCTTATGATATTGAATTACTTATAATCTCTAATAATCTGGCTAAGATGTTTTTGCTATAGCACTTCAGAACATTATATTCGTATACATATTCTCGCAACCTACCTACAAGCGTAAGCAGAAAGTAAAATCTTTATTAGAATCATATAAGCAATAAAATACAGACTACTATACATACTATACTATACATACTATACAGACTAAAATACTCATTAAAATACAGAGAAACACAATTTTTTATACAAAATTGATAAGGGATAGCCATTATCCATAATTAACCAACAATCATTATTGTAGTTACATTTTATTTATAAACAGTAAAAGGAATAAACATGTAAATTTTTTATAAATTTTAAAATCAATGTATAGACTTGAGATTGTGAACTTTTAGACTTTCATTGAGTGAGGTATTGTTTTCATAGACAAAATGAATTCAATTGCAAAACTTACTTCTTCTGGAAACGTAGAATTGGATCAGCATATAAATCACTCAGATCCAGTCCCTTGCCCTTCTGCTTGAGTTCAGGATGTTTCCTGACAAGAAGCCAGCCAATGTGAGAGAAAAAGAACCCTCGAGTAGCATTGTGGGGGTCGGCATCTGTCTCTGAATATTTGTGGTGCATACGATGATCACGTGCCCAGTCTATAGCAGAATCCTGTCCGTGAAAAGTTTAATATTCTTATCACATAAAAACAAAACCATTACATTGCCCATTTTCCTATTCACATGTCTTGTGCAAGGTAATGTTAGTGTTTGTCTATGTGGCAATTTTAGCAATGGATTTTCCTCATATCTATACAAACTTTGCTGATATACATATTTAAACAGATTAAATTTGACACATACTTAAGTTGCAATAGTTTTAACATGTCATCAGCTTAAAAACAATATTTGCTCAAGTTGTAGGTTTTTACCTAATGTAATCACAGTATTAAAATAGTAATTCAAGGCTTTTTGTTGTGACCGACAGTTCCTTCAACCACACAATGGGGCAGACAATCACTCTCTTCCTTTAGTGAGGACAATAAGTAAACGTAGCATTTGTATTGATGCCATTTAAATTTAAATTAAATTATTATGTGTAGTGGAAAGTTTCTCTGGAATTGATCTGTGCAAAACTGTGACTCTTTAACAAAACATTTCCAAGCTAATATTATTAAGAAAGAAAGATATATACAGATAGTGAAGGGATATTAAAAAAAATGTAGAATTTGCACCGAATCAAGTTGGTTGTGTATGATCTAGACCTCCTCAATCACAAAGAAACACCCAAGTTCATTATGTTGCCGTTAAAGAAAGAAGCCATGCAACATTTTGACATGTGCATTTCATTGTTTTCTTTTGTCATTATTACCTACTCTATTAAATTGGGATATCCCATAATGTTAGATATAGTTGCATTATAGTAATAAAAAAATAAATCAACTTATAAAACCGATCAACAAGATTTTATATATATTTTCCTATGCCTACCTGGAATGCCATGGTATTGAAAAAAACTAAAATGAGTCTCAGAGGCCATTTAGCTTTGTACGACTTGTGTGCCCACAGTCTGTGAGCTCCAGCTGTTATACCCAGTCCAGACATAACATAGAGGATGTAGGCTGTGGACAAAAGAATTTGTTCTGAACCACTAAATTCTACTAAGTTAGTGTGCTTTACCATCGAAGACTTCATCGCCACTTACCATCAGGTGGGATTGTAGTAGAGGGATAACTTATCTTAGGTAAAAAAAAACCTTTTGAGGCATCTTCAACATCATTGCAATCTAAAACTTTTCACTGCTGGGATTAGTTCTCCTCTCACTATGTGGTGAAGTATGTTCTTTGCCTCCTTCATTATGAGGATATTATTGTCACAGTAGGTCAATAATGGGTTAAAAAAGTCATCAAAAAAAATTGCAAGTCAGCTAATGAATCAAATTTCATGCTAATATAAATCTAATAAGAACAACACAATCTAGCAACTTACCAAATATATCAGTCTGCCATTTTGCCGAAAACAAAAAAAGATAACCTCCATAGAGTGCAGCAATGTGGAGATAGGTAAATGCTATAATATTCCTCCAGACTAACTTCCTGGGATATGGTTTGGCTTGTTGTATGGGTGCATTTGGAAGCGCTAAGTCAGGAGTAACGGCGTCACTCTCGAAGAGGACTCCGTTCGCTTCGGAAGAATTTGGAGCCATCGCTTACCTGAAATATATAAAATCAATATTTGACGCACCCGCTAATAGAGCAGAGTTAGTATAATGGTGCTCGTTTATTGGTGCATACATTTTGAACACACTTTTTCAAGGTAATGCGAGTTAAGTTTTGGATGTAATTTCAAATTAGATTATTGTTTACGTATTTACAACTCGCACTGGCCAGTAAGCCGCTGTTGAATAACAATAACAATATTTTTAGAACTCTGAAATAGTCAAGATCAAATGATACTGCGTATTGCCGAAGGTCAAATCAAATAACTATAATGCTTCTTATAAAAAAACGGGTATTTAAAAAATTACTGATTCTAACGCCTTCTTGATAACTATGTAGTGCAATACAACACAATATCGTCACCTTGTTTTCTTTGCGTTTTATTGTAACATCTAATTAGAAAATCACATCACGCCTAACACAAACACACACAAGAAGTGTTTGTTCTGTCACAAGTCAAATAAGTCAATATACATTACACGTCAATCACGTACAAACTTCACCCTATGACCCACAGAGTACTTTATGACATGACCTCTCACCCCTGACGCCACCATGCAATCTTAACCGAAGGATTTAAAACAATGGACTTGCGAATTTGAAGTACTTATGATGTTTTATTTTAATATTTTTTGCACTTTAATATTTGCTATCTGTTATTAACTCGTAAATTCTTGCGCAAAACCATCGGATAGGACAACAATAAATAATGGTTCTCGTAAATACTCCTAACCACATATCTAAAACGCGGTTCACCAAACTTATTCGGAATAACATGATGATGTAATAATTATTACTCACTACCTTACTCAGATTTGTTAATGCTTGCTTAAATCAATTCCTTAGCAGATTTTTTTTATTTCTCTGTGTGCGGAAGTAAGTATATTATTCCATGTACAATAAAATGAATTGCAATATACTAGTAGGAGTTGGCCAGTGCCGAAAGCCGAAAATGTAAATAGACATAAATATTATACGGTGGTACTGAAGCCATCGCAATATCGTGGAGAATAATTCCATCAATGTACATAAATGCACAAGTCTAGCAAGGCGGGTCTAGTGCCGTAAAAGGCTAAAAAATCTATACTAATTATAATAAAACAGAAACACGGTCAATTTTGTATATTATGTAATTTTTTTGCAAATTTTCGTAGTTCAAAACCCGAGAATAGTTACAGGATATGTTTTATCTCAATGATTTAGTCTCCACAGGATAACAGGTCAAAATTAGTATATCCGAAACAAATGGACCAATTTAAATGAAATTTTGCATGTTTGTAGTTTATGTAAGGACAATAGTTATAGGATGCTTTATATTCCAGGAAACTGCTTTATTCCCGTGGGATAAAAAGTAAAATTAGTATGGCAACTATCACTGGACAACTCCTCTTCCGAAGCGAAGCGAGTGCAATTTGTACTGTAATATAAAGCTAATTAATAACAGTGGTCCAAATTTAGTTCAATTTTGCATATAGTAGGACCAGTAGGTACTATGTTGATATACGGTGAATCCGTTTAGTGACTAAATTATGGAATTTTCACTTGCCTCCGATGAATCGAATTATACGTTTGCTCTGCATTATAATTTGTGTTGGAAACTGTGAGCAGCACTGTTTGTAGTCACTATGGTTGTCATGTTCGAAGTAGTTGAAAGTGGAAATTTTTAGGTATTTGTAATCGTATTACCAAAAGTTAATGCAAATTTCTGGCTGTTTAATTGGTGGGTTTGGTTATGTTTTTGGAATCCATTCCTGATTTTATTCATCGAATTGGTGGTTCTAAGCGTTCAACAATTTTGACGGTAGATATGAGTACTCTTTTTGCAGTATTCATAGATTGGACACAAACATGTGCTAATAATCAAATTAGTTACGCTGACTTAAACAGTTTTGTAATTCATTATTTAGTGCAGTGGCGGTAACTCCGTTAATAACCTACTCCTGGACTACAAAATCGAGTCATCTACATATGTTTCTGTGTAAAGTTAAAACATTAGATTTCAAATTATATAGATATATAATTATGGTATAATTTTACACTATTAAAAAGAAGTATAAAGATCTCGTTTCAGTTTATGTCGACAAATAAACTGATTTGTATTTTTACTTATTCTATTTTACAATGTTTTATACATAGCGTTAGTCAACAAAAGTAAGGTAAGGATCCTTGGTTCGGTTCAGATGCTGGTTACGTTAAAAAATATATATTTTCTTTGGGGTTATTCAATCATAGGCAGTAGAACGTTATGCATAACAGTTAAAAGAGCCGGCAATTTATTTTAACACTATAAATGGAAATATTCGTGGCTAAGTACACATACACATTAGAAACTAATTAACAGACCGTCTTAAAAAACTATCTATGTACACTTTATTGTTTAAAAAACAAAGAAAGAACGTACTCACTCAATTTGAAGTACTTACTTTAAAGTAAATAATCCGCAAGAGCACTTATTTCGTTGCGTCTCTCATGAAGGACAGTGGTCAATTGCTTCCAAGAGAAATACACCAATTTATATAAGTATAGTATTTAACTATTTATACAGACAGTTGAACCACAAAATATGACCGATGTTTTCACGTGTTGGACTCTGAACTAAGAACAGAAATAAGGAATCAAGTGCGCCCTACACTGGTGCCAGGGCACACTGCGTACGCAAAGTCGTACGCGTCAAGTGGAAGGCGAACGAACGAAATGAATACTTCGCGGCGCGGCGCGCGCGGGGATTGGACGCCAAGGTGGCGCGATGCTAGGGCCACGTCACACTCACCATTACGAAGCCACGAACTACGCTTGTGATCGGAACATTTTACATCAAATGAAAAGTGACCTAAGAACCTAGGGCGTTTGAGTTCCATGTTTATTGACGAAGGAGTCTCGAACTTACGCTCGGTCATTTTGTTTGTCACGAGAGGCGAGAATCGGCGAATACACGCAACACGTGATACTGTTGTTATAATGGAAATCGAATGATCTCAGTATTACTTAATATTTGCTCGTTTAAGATTTATATTTAGTGCAATATGCATGATCCGATGAATCTTCTTCGAACTATTTTATCTTTGAATCACTTTCAGAAAAATAAATGTTCCAAAAATATTTTTAATTTTTATGCAAGTTGTCGGTACAAACGAATACATGACAAATATATCTTTATACATGATACTAACAATTTTTTATCTAATCGGTAAGTAAACTAAGATCTAGACTGAAGTACCGTACATATCTCGGAAACTAAACAGAACAACATGCTAAACTTAAAATGAGTTGAAGCGTTCCTAGTGCGGAGGCTGGATTCGATACCAGTTGAGCAGCAGCTGGCACGATCCGTAAGCTGATCACATTAATGCCAGAAACTTGCTTCTTTCATTCGGAAGGCAAGTAAAGGTTTTGTTTTGGATAGTAATCGTAAACCTATATATCGGACGCTGTCGGGTGGCGTACAATAAAAACTTCTGACAATTGGCTTGGCCACTACGAGTAGATAGGTCAGCTTAGTTTGGCAGAACAACCCGCATTTTTGCGTTACTGAAACCTTAGTAACACTGCAAGAGATTTTTTATGGTTTGCCCACATTTATTCGCAGTTGCTACGAGAATAGCTGCAGTATCATTTAGGTAGCTACTTGAGGCGGCGCCTACGTCATCTTGCCATTAAAATAATGCATCAAGAATTCACAAATTTACATTATACTAGACATGCCGCTTCGGAAGAAAAGATATCATACTAATTTAAATCAGTAATCCTGCGGGAACAAAGCGACTTTCGGAGATAAAATCTATCTTATGACCGTTCTTGGATTTTAAACTTCGATTATGCCAAATTTCATCTAAATATGTCAAGTGGTTTTTACGAGAAATTCGAACAGACAGATAGACAGACAGACAATAAATCCAAAAAAAATGTTTCGGTCTCTATACCGATACCAAAGCCTCCCAGCATCAAAATTTTCAAAAAATATTTATTCTTAGAATACATTAATTAATTTCGGTATTTTACAGTACTTTTTATGCGAAAATGGGCATCTCAGTGATGGATTTACAGATTTCTAAGTAATAGGCTGTCAAGTTTTTTGCCATCCTTACGTATGTTTTTGCCAATTTGTAATACGTTATAAAATATAACAAACTAGGTCAATCACTACAGAATTGGTCGTAGACTTTTATCTGTAAAGCACTAGAAAATCGTCACAGTTACAAAGGTACTTTCGCGGGTAGTCTATCCTTTCATAATAATCTTACTGAAATGATGTTTTATTGTTTATTAGTGTGTGTAATGGGGCTGAGGAGGAAGTAGCTGAGGACTTTAATTCGCCGTTTCTTCTCTAAAATGAAGCACCTTCCTGAATCAGTAGTGCCTAGATTAAAATATCTTTATTTGGGATTGTTGGTAATCCATATTTGTACTTGTGAGTTGGTTATTCATTTTATAAGTTAATGCTATGATACTTGAATTAATGAATTGAATTGAATCCATTAAGTATGTTACTGCCATTACTAAGTATTTGGCCATTTTGTAATAATGCCAATATGATATAACTTGTTTGTGTAATTGGATCATTATTTGCTTACTTAAAAAGCGACCTGAGATGATGAAATAGTCAATATCTCATTATTGCGAATTTTACGATAACCCCTTTTACTAATTAATATCAGTCTGGTAGTTAATGGAAAAATACATGAGTCAAAGCACATTTGATTGAAATAACACTTGACAAGTGTGTTGCTTTACAAAGTTTCATTTTGAAGACTATCTACGTCTATGGTTATATTATATGTACCTACCGTAGACTATGTTCGAAAATTTCAAAATGATTTTTAACGGTCCTCAATAATAGAAATCTTAATTCTTAATTGAACAATTTTCTTACGATACAGCTTTTGCAGCATAAGTTATATGAGAAATTAAGAATATTTTTAAGATGCTTTTAGTAGCTTCACTTGTGTAACTGAATGAATAAGTAAGGAATCTTTGTACTAATATTATAATTGCAAGTTTGTGAGGATGAACTACTGAATGAAATTTGGCCAAGAGATAGATTATATAATAGAGTAACAAATAGGTTACTTTTTATTTATATTAAAGGGCATTCGTAAGGACAAAGCCGCGGGCAGAAACTAGTATGAATAAATTAAATCCACTTCCTACGGTTCCAATGCGTACCTGCACTAATTTCATTGTATACATTTTAGATTCTATTTTATGTTTAATTTGTGGGGTGCAAAATATTAAAAGCTTATTTTTCTCTTGAATATTTTCACATGTATTTACGCAACAAATTTTCCTAGAATAAGAAAATCAGTGAAACGATTATAACGACGTCATATCATGTTTTGATCTCGTGATGAAAGATAAGCTGCGGTGATGAAATGTAATAAACTGCAAATGGACTACAGACATTGTACTTTAATCAAATGATTCACATCCGCGGACGAGAGTGGAGCCACGTAGTTTAATACTACATATTACTATAACTACGAACTGCCCATAGTTTGTGTCGATCGTAAACAATCAGCAATGTTATGCAATAGCGCGCGGTCGAAAAGTGGATGCCCGCTACTGACAAAAGTTTCAGCAGCTTGTCCGTGCTGTTTCAGCAGCTTGTCCGTCCTGTTTCAGCAGCTTGTCCGTGCTGTTTCAGCAACTTGTCCGTGCTGTTTCACCAGCTTGTCCGTGCTGTTTCAGCAGCTTGTCCGTCCTGTTTCAGCAGCTTGTCCGTGCCTCATATATGTAATATGTAAAGCTTTCAGTGCTTGGTCTTCAGACAACGTCCTTGGTAACGCTTGTTCAAAAATGTAAGGGAATGATATTTTGTGCAGAAATATATGGCGTCTGTTTTTCCGCAATAAATGTCTTTCTATACACTTATGAAACAGCGTTTGTCGTGAATGATAACGGAACAGACTTTTGTCTAGGTGACTGGTGGTTATTGTTTTGAAATAAAAAGTATTTATTTCGTCTTAGGAAACAATGGGTCACTTAACGAGAGTCAAAAGTTAACAATACAAGTCCCTGCATCAACTATGAAGTTAATAACAAAAATATTTAGTTATATGGCGGTTTTATTCGTCTGGTTTTCTCTATACAAAACAAAGTCTATTCTAAGGGTTTCCAAACTTATATGTATGTACAGTGATGACCATCGGAATATACAGTTTTGTTACAACGCCGATCAAGTTCCGAAATCGTTCAAAAATACCTTTTGATCTTTTTTTAGCTTAACATACCTACATATAGGTAGCCAGAAACAACTGTATCAGTACATTAAGATTTTTTATAACAAAATAAAATCAAAACATCAGAACAAACAGATTATATAAGGTTCATTCTAAAAAGGTTTTCTTTCAAGTGACAATAAAGCTACCATACTCGAGAACGTCGAGGTCACGTTTTTTCTTCACGTTTGTGGTTTTGACTCCCTAATAACGTTCTCAAACATGATATGTATGATTTTGAAGTTTGACTTGAGTAAGCCAGAATACTCACTTGCACTCCCTTGATAGTCAGGAAATAAATGTTTTGAGACTGAATGTTATTTTGAAAATTGTCTTTATTACAATAAAACAACACGCTTGTTAATAAAATATATTCAGTTATTACATAGGTACATTAGTAAAATATCAAATAAAACGTTTAATAACAACAGTAGCTTTCAACTTGTCTCAGATTTAATCTAAATCTTGTGATTCTACACTTGACTTATATTGAACTGTATATGGTGTATGACGGGTACTCACGCTATGACATTTAAAAGGAATCGATCAGCCGTGAACTTGCAACTGAGTCAAGATATCGGCGTGACAAACATCGTTGGTACTAGGAGCAGTTCAATCAAACGTACTTATCACCAACAGCTGAATAAATCTTGAGTGCCCGTAATAGTTAGATAAGTTATGAGTACCCGCAACAGCTTAACCAATCGTGAGTACCCGCAACAGCTTAACCAATCGTGAGTACCCGCAACAGCTTAACCACTGTAAAGCTGTTAAGCGGGTACTCACCAGCACCCCGCAACAGCTTCGTCCATCATGAACCAGCAACAACTGGATCCACAGTGAGTAGGGACAGCATGTTAATCATAGTCCCTGGCCATGAGGTGCGGCGGCCAGTGCGCGGCGGCGGGCGGCAGCAGGCTCTCCGGACAGAGCAGCAGCTCCAGCACGGAGGTGAGGGTGTAGCAGCCGAGGCAGTTGAGCACCCACTCCGAGTTCACCGGCACTACACTCCACTCCATCGCGAGGTCTGCGACAAACGGCAGTGTTAATACATCAACATCGACCATTATATCAATACATATTAACACGTGAAGTTAAAACTTGATGCGTTCAAGTTTAAATGGAGAAGTTCAGAAAGCTAATATTTATTTTAATAACGCATTTCAAACGCATTAAAATAATAAATAAGAACATTGCGCACACTATAATATTTTTGTTGCACACCTTTTTTTTATAAAATGCCAATGATAATTTAAGTTTTTAAAATTATGTTTGAATTTCAACCGCAGACAAGATATCTTGTAAGAATAAATCTGTCACTGGATGCTGTCTTTACATGAAAGGTATTTGGGAGAAAGTTTAAGTAATTTAAATTAAAACACCGCCTACTAAAATCGGCTATATGTTGTATTTAAGGAAGTCAATATGTATATATATATACATATAAATCTATCCTCCTGCGTGTGCTCGGGCTCCGCCAGCAGCAGCGCCACTCCGCTGTCGCTTGTGACGCGCACCGCCGCCCGCTCGTCCACCACGCGCCCGCCCGCCGCAACCACCATCCCCTGCACATCATTTATTACTATTAATCGTCATTGCCAGGCCGGTTGGTCTGGTGATTAGTGAACCTGACTGCTACACCAAAAGGTTGTGGATTCGATTTCCACCAATGCAAACTTTTCTATGATGACCAGGAATATTGGCTCTGTGAGTGTGGGTACAAAAAAATCTATATAAGTATGTATTTAATATATATGTATGTTTGATCACCGTACAAGCTATAACGCTTAGTTTGAGGTGAGACGGCCGTGTGTGAATTGTCCGGAGATATAAAATAAAAAGAATCATCCATCAAACATCCACGAGTACTACATCACATTTAGTCCATAACCAAATGAGTGCCAAACATTTGGGCGTTGTCAATAGTTCACTGCTATCCTTAGTTCAGTACTGCCATCTAGTGACCTGGTGTCTCAATTGGAGACTAAAATTCCGCTTTTTCTTGATTAGATTTATGGCACTGGTTTATAAGATTTGTAACAATCTTAAAAATACTTCTTAATTAATTAATCTAGCAAGAAATGAAAGAGAACCACTACTCAAGACAGTTTTGAAGGCTAATCTACTGTAATATTTATAATATTGTATATTAATGTTATTCCCCTATTCCAAAACTACAAGGGCCTGTCTTAGAGAAAAACAATACAAATACATCTGGAATAATAATATTTCCTAAGCTACACTGTCTGTATTGTAGTGTAGTGTTATTGTATCATTGTAAACAACGGCGTCTAGAGATAACCAATACATGTAATGTGTAAGAGGTTCTCAAAATTTTCCGAGCCATAGACCAAGTTTTTAATTTTCCAATTGATGTTATGTGATGATGTAACTTGAATTTTAGGGAAAATTCGTAAGAACTTTAGCTTTCAAAAAACTTGCGTAGGACTATTTTTTAATTATTTTATTTTATTTAAAATTTATGCACACTTAAAATAACTAATTTATGTAAATTGTGGATGAGATATAGTACATAGGACTGCTTATTTCTATGAGAAATCTCTTCCAACAGCCCTGGTAGTGGAAAAGTCACGTAGAAATTAATTTAGCACGCACTAGTTTTAAGTTGTAATGATAAAAATAATGAGCTATTGTTATACTTTAGACTCTTTTTATAAATCGAACAAATTGTTATAGGTTACTTTTCTTGATCTCTGTCTTTTGCATACAATATTTATAGATGCAAAACATCTTTCCGCGAAACTGATCACAAAATTAATATTAACCATAATACCAAAATAAGTTTACGATAAATGAACATAAAGTATCAACATACAGTATTTGTTTTGACACGGAACATTCAATAAAGGCGTGCTGTTTTGTTAGCGACGACCTTTACGGAATTGATCAAATATTATTTTTCCTAATAGTCATTGTTTGAACACAATCTCGATATTTTTAAGTCGTTAAAGGAATTACGATTTAATAATAATAGCATAGACAATAAAATATATATATTATGTCGATGTCCGTATGTTATTTTGAAGTCGCACAATACAGATTTATTAGAACATTTAACTGAATACTGTCTGTACGTTAATGATATTAAATAAAGTGAATATAAACTACTAGTTTCCGCCTGCGACTTCGTCCGCGTGGAATAGTTACTTTGGGCTAACCCGCGACTTTGTTTCTGTCTTACATGATTTTTGTGAAACTTAAACCGTTTACGCATCGTACGCTGCGCACGCAGCGGAAGCTTTCAATAGGAAAAAAATCCCCCGATTTTGAAACATTCCTCGATTAATGAACTATCTAACACTGAAAGAATTTTTCAAATCGGACCAGTTGTTCCTGAGATTAGCGCGTTCAACCAAACAAATTCTTCAGAATTATAATATTAATATAGAGTACTGGGGACAGCATAAAACAATGTTTTTTTTGGTCTGAATAATTGTTTTTCTTTTTTTATCTCCTTGCCTGTTTGTTTATCCCTATCTATACGCGTTAATCTCACAAACGGCTGATACGAATTCAATGCAGTTTAGTGTAGCAGAGACTAATTAGCAATGTATGTAACCATTAAGGACTAGCACAGTCCCACAGTCAAGAACTTACCCTCAAGGTGTCGACATCGAGCACGCTGAAGGGCGGCATGCAGTAGAACGTGATCCCCTCGAACAGCTTCCGAGTGGCCAGCCTGGAGCGCCGTGGGCCAGGCTCCCCAGTATTGTCCAGCGCTTCGTACGGTTCCTGGTTACAATTATTCTAATTAAAAATTCGTTTTATTGAGTTATTCGTGATGAACTATGAACGTCATTACCTGAGTGTACCGGCGGTTAAAAATGTGTTTAATTGAGAAGAAACACAAAGCAATGCTTGTATTTTAAATGCTTCGGGTATTTCGAAAACGTGATATCTTTATCCCCTCTAGTAATTTGGTGATTTTTTCTAGGACCCCTCCTCCTTTACGCTTCGCGTAATTAATGTACACTCTAGCTGCATTGAAATAACAGCATTATTTACTATCGAAAACAAACAATAATCGTAAGTACCCATTATAGTTTCGAAATATGTATGTGTTGTTGTCATTGCCAGTTAATGATTTGAAGCCAGAAACCGTCCAAAACGCGATGTCCTACGGCTACCAATTACAACGGTTGTTGAAGAATGACCATAAAAAGTGGTAACGACCACACAACGGACAGTAACGGTCGCAGATCAAGGTCAAATAAAATTGACAGTCTCGTCCGAGATACTATTACTATAAGTGTATAAGTGTTCGGCATTAGAGCGGGGCTGCAAGGCCAGCCTGCCCTGTGATAACGACTTTTATTAAATTCCTATGTATATATACATGGTAATATAGCAAAATGACATATTTTAAGAGTTATAAAATACAAGTTATTGTGAAATCTGCGAACTGAACAATAACTTTTTTGTTAAATTCCACGCGACGGAATCATGGGCACTGCCAGTAATATACCCTTATACGCGGAAGAAACCGTGCGTCGCCCTGTCCATCTGTCTATCAGTTACCTTTGCATATATACCTGATAATACCTCCTATAAATACCTGAACTGATTTACATTAAGATTTTGTACGGAGATAAACTAGAATTTGAGAAACAACATGCTACCGTAAATTATCTATATATATAAAAATTAATGTTTGTGTGTTTGTTTGTTCCTCCTTTATAAACTCTGAAATGGTAAGAGATAGAGCTCTGATGTTTTCAGCAACTTTGTTCAGAATTATCTAAAATAGTTTTTGATTATACGACGATAGTGACTTTGCTGTATTCAATAATTCATGTTTAAATTTTGTAAAATTTACAGAACGAGGTTCATGAACGATGAAGCCAAGAAGTTTAGCATTTTCAAAGGAGCTGGTCCTGACGAAATCCCCCCTATTGTCGTCAAACGTTGTATCTTCACTTTAGCGTTACCACTAACTATAATTTTCAATCGGTCTTTGAAAGATGGAATATTTCCCGATATTTGGAAAAGATCTAAGATCGTTCCAGTACACAAAAAAGGGCCCGTAAATGATGCTGGTAATTACAGACCGATTTCAATAATTTTATGTATCCCTAAATTGTTTGAGTCCTTGATATGTCCCATTGTTACGCGTCATTTAAATAAATGTATATCAGATCATCAACATGGGTTTAGAAAAGGTCGTTTGATTGAAACTAATCTTGTATCATTCATGTCGAATCTCTGTAATGAAATTGATAAAGGTCAAGAAGTTGATGCCATATATATGGATTTCTCTAGCGCATTTGATAAAGTCTGTCACTCACGCTTAATAAACATGTTAATAAGATACGGTATATGCGGATCGTTGCTAGAATGGTTTCAGTCATATTTAGGAAAAAGACCCCAGTATGTGGTGGTGAATGGCTATACATCGGACAATTATACAGCACTCTCAGGTGTTCCGCAAGGATCGCATATGGCCCCAGTCCACTTTGCAGCCTTCATCAACGACATAAGTTTTGAAATACGCTACTCTAAATTCTGTCTTTTTGCTGACGATTTAAAAATATACAAAACAGTTAAATCAACAATGGACGTGCAACTAATTCAAAGCGATTTAAACAGAATTATGACATGGTGTCGATTTAATGGAATGATACTCAATGTTAAAAAATCATATTAT
Source organism: Asbolis capucinus (assembly GCA_018249125.1). Taxonomy (NCBI): domain Eukaryota; kingdom Metazoa; phylum Arthropoda; class Insecta; order Lepidoptera; family Hesperiidae; genus Asbolis; species Asbolis capucinus. The sequence continues at coordinate 20,624 of DWJZ01001870.1, forward strand.
ATTAAATTCTCGAAAAACCTTATACCGTTCACGTCCTCATATAGGATTAACTTTGATGTTTTGGAGCAAGTTAAAGAAATTAGAGAGTTGGGAGTAATTATGGACAGCAAATCAAATTTTAAATCTCATGTCGATAATACTGTCAAATAAGCGGGTAGAATGCTAAACTACTAAAACGAAACACCAAAGATTTTACGTCGTTCAAAACCAAAATAATTCTATATTACTCCCTTGTCCGAAGTCATCTAGAGTTTGCGTCGATAGTTTGGAATCCTCACTGTATTACATACTCGCAACCCATTGAAAGTATACAGCGTGCATTCACCAGGCATCTAGCGTTCTATTCGTCTGGCATCTCTCACCGTAACACCTATAATGTCCGCCTAAAACACTTCACAATGATGTCACTTAGAAATCATCGTGTATTGTTGGATACAATGTTTTTAAAAAAAATAATTTCTGGCAGCGCCGATTGTAATCACTTACTTGAATGCGTTCATCTTAACATCCCATGTAACTATCCACGCTACCCGATAACTAAGACCTTTTATATCCCTACCAGTTGTCTTCTTTCACAAGAACTCTTCAACGGTTAACAACACACGTTCGAAAGTTTGTAGGTGCATACAACTCCAATAGTCCATTCCACAGCTTATGTTGATCCAGGGCCTCCTGCAACAGTTGGCTTCTTTCACAAGAACTCTTCAACGGTTAACAACACACGTTCGAAACTTTGTAGGTGCATACAACTCCAATAGTCCATTCCACAGCTTATGTTGATCCAGGGCCTCCTGCAACAGTTGGCTTCT
>DWJZ01001871.1:0-21432 GCA_018249125.1 Asbolis capucinus
GTTTGTCATATTTTGAGAGAAGTTCACTTATATTAAAAAAATCACAGTCTAAGCTATCCCAATCTTAGCCTAAGATTTCAATCCCAAGTTTTTATTTCACAACCTAGACTAAAAATTGTACACATAGGTTGAAATAGGTTTCTAAATCCAAGTAACTTATTGCTTATTATACCCCTCTCATTACATTCATCTCATCTCATTCTCACTTATACCCCTCTCAAGATTTTAATAAGCATTTAACTAAATAGAAGAAGAAGGTATGTTGTTAAAGCAGAAGTGTCTCATTACCTACTTTATCTTGCAAGCACAATTGCTGGTCATGTCTGTCTCAATTTATGTGGTAGTAAAGTCTACCACTTACTTTTTATCGTGTACAGTACTTTAGTGTGAAATTCTTATCATCGTCAGAATTAAGTGGTAGATTTTCTAAGGCAATAATTCCGCTCATTGTTGATTATTTGAATTTTGAATACAAGATATTCAGTTCTGTGTGAAAATAAAGATAGGCCTTTCTGATGCAAATGGTCAGCATCACCAATCATCAGCATCAAAAGCATCATCAACAGCAGTAATACTCAAGATTCTTTTAACCTTCCAGGGCTACACTCCGCTCACCATGTTCCAATTGGCTGAAGAGTTCTTCGTGTCGATGAACATGTCAGCCATGCCACCTGACTTCTGGGCGTTGAGTGTCTTCGAGCAGCCTGATGGCAGGCATGTCCACTGCCAGCCCTCAGCGTGGGACTTTTGTAATAGACATGACTATCGGTAAGGAAAATCTTCATGGATTTCTATGCTATAGATTTCTATACGTGCAATAATAAAATTTTAAATAAATTGAATTATTTATGATAATGTATTATGAAATAAATTTATTTAATTTAATGACGGAAAAATTATAAGTTTATATTTTTAAATTTTTATTAAATGTATTATATTTGAAATTATATAGATCAACTTAATTAAAATTTGTTTGTCATGTAATGACGAAGTGTTAAGGGACAAATAAATGGACTTGTATTCGTATTTATTTGTATTCGAATATATTTCTGAGGAACGCTTAGTATCCAACATTACTTCTAACCCGAAGTCGTTGGACATTAATTCAATAATATCTTACGAATGAGAACGTTTTTTCCTCATAACTGAGGAGACATAGACTATAGTGCACCATGCTACTCGGATTGGTGGAGGGGTTAGTGGTCAACTCAAGCGTCGGAAGGTTTTTACCGGCTGAAAACCTGCGAGATGGCTTAACTATTGCTATTGCGAGAACTATCGGGATCTACGGATTTACGTGCCCTAAGAAACACGGAAGGTAGTTTCTTCTTCTTCTAGATTTTTTGCCACTGATAGTCACTTGTCCTTCTATCGAACGCGCCCGTCGTTGCTTAACTTTTTTGTTCATTTATGATCGGCAAACAACTCTATTACATTTACAATTAAACGTATTAATTGCCAAGGATTGTCACTAAAAATCGGACCCAAGACATGAAATATGACTTACTTATAATAATTTTATCACCTGGTAGAATAGTTTTAACATAACTGTTGTTTAAAATAATATATAGTTTTTTATGTTGGAAAATAAAGTCGATCATATTGTATAGTTTAAGAGACACTTCTTTACGAAGTGATGGAATTTATTTGTTCGATAAGTTTTGGGTTTGTTAATGTTATTATGTGTGTATTATCATGTGTGTGTCTAAGACACATGGAAATTTACTGGAGTATGACTCATATACCACTAATATACTATAATGGTTACTTATATGATTAACGTGTTTAAATCATATTAATTTATATTTCAGTATCAAGATGTGCACTCATCCAGACATGAAGGATCTTATAACCGCTCACCACGAGATGGCGCACATCGAGTATTTCCTGGCGTACAGGAACCAGCCCAAGGTGTTCCGGGATGGAGCAAATCCAGGTCAGTAGACAGATTATTCAAAAACTGCGGGATATGATTAGTATGAATGTACTAATATGATTGTCAGATATCTATTCTAATTATAAAGTTGAAGGGTTTGTTTGTTTGTGTTTGCTGGAACATGCTAATATCAGTACTGATGGTTCTTATTAGATTTTGTTTTTGTGTTGGATAGTCCTTTACCAATAAGGCTTTAGGCTATATAATATTACGCTACGACCAATAGACTACGTTACAAAAACGAGGGAAAATATTATTCTTTTTCTTCAAATAAATTCGATTGAAACCGCGTGGCACAGCTAGTCATAAGTAAATAGGAATTTTTAAGCTACTTTTGCATATTGCAACCTAGAATATCATCCCCAATCCCATCCCCCATTCCCATCCCCCAGTCCCATCCCCCAGTTCCATCCCCGAATCCCAAAGAAGTCTGTTTCACACTTCTATCATAATGTTCCGACTATGCTGTTACTGACACCGCGATCTATATGTACGAAGCTGACTGACAGGTGCTATATACGCTATATGGGACTAATACGCTGGCCCTAAAATAAGGCTTTTAGTAAGTATCACCGCATCTTGGCATGTCTCACTTAGTTGGAATGACTTGTAAAATTGTACATACGCTATGAAATGTCGTCATTAAAAGATATTTCTATTTCTATTTAGTAGCAATATGCAGAGTATGTTTTAAAGGATAGAGTACATTTAGAGGAATATGACTTATAGCAATTTTATATTTATTTTTTAATAAAATATATTTGGGTTGACTCACAGAATCAAACACTTCAAAGGAGATATATTCATTTAGGCAGTTTTATATTAGATATATTCTCGTGGTAGTTTATTTCTCGTCTTAAAGATACTTTTTAAAAATCTAAATACCATTTATCAAATAGCACGCAGTGAATGCAATGATAGGTAACAACGCCATCTTGTAGTGAGTGGACGAAACTCCGTTACATAAGTCCGTGTCACAATTGCAGTATGTGACGAACACCTCTCCCACGCCAGTCTGTCGCCTGCAAGTTTGGTTGCTGGGTGGGTCTTGTAAGTAGCCACAGGAACGTACCACACGGACTGTGCCATAGACTGAAAATGGAAAGAATCAGGCGATTAGTGATATGTAATCTCTGGTTATTGCAATGATTAGAAATATCATACATATATTTGTATTATACAGAATTCCTAATCTGATATGTTATTTCGTACAATGCAATTAAAATATTGTGCTACAGGATACTCAAGGAGCGATAATATTTTTTAAATTATGGACTTCAGCGAGGAATCCACTTAAATCGAAATATATTGACAACAAAGGTATAAAATATTTCCTACCCGTGTAAAGGTGGCGCACGGCAGTCATGAATCACGCTATTAAAGTTTTGAGTAGCTATTGTTGAAAAAGTTCTTTGAAAATGAAAAATTATAAGGAGTTTTTTTTTCAGAGACCATTTTAAAGGTAGAAATTGAAAATGTATTGACTACTTATAGTAGTACTGATATTGACGCAGGTTTTCAACGATTTTTGAATTCTTTCTCAAGCCTCCGCTCTTCTTCAAAGTATTCAAAATTATGCCAGATAAGTATCTATATTTTTTTCTTATTAATGGATCGGAATGCTGGGCCACCAAGAAGACGGACGAGAGACAATTCCATGTGGCAGGAATGATAATGTTGAGTAGCATCAGTGGAAGAAACTGGATAAAGAAGAAATGAGGATGATAGGAGATGTCTGAGAGTTGCAAGAATATCAGACAAGCTGAAAGTGAACCGAGTGTCCTGATAGAGCCACGTAATTTTTATTTATTTAAAAGTTTATTATACCAAAGTACTGTGGTACAGAAGGCGAACTTAATACTAAAAGTAACGTAATGAGGCGAGAAGAAACTAATGTGACGAGAAGAGTGATGAATATGAATGTAGATGGAGGGAAGGGACGTGGCCAGCCAAACAAAAGATGGATAGATTCTGTGAGAGATAATATACATCATAATGAAGTCACTGCTGAGGTAGCGGGTAATGGGGAAGAATGGAAGAGAAAAACATATTGCGGAGACAACAAACAAAATACGGAAAAAGGACAGGATCATAGTAGTATTTCTATTTCGTAGTTAATATCAGAAAAGATAAATTTGTGCCGACTTACTTTCCATTTTAATGACACGGCAGAATGTAGGCTCAACTGTGTTAATGTGCTCGGGGGGGTCCTTTAGGGAACAATTAATGACGCCCAGGCTAAAAGGATCGAAGTCCGGTCCACATCGAGGATCAAAAGCGCTGTTGCAGTCGTAGCAGAAGATAGATGATACTGTAAAAAGTGAACAAGAGTCATCATCATTGCAAACTATAAGGTTCTCACTACTGAGTTGGGGTTTCCTCTCAGTCCCTGGCCAAAACTAGCAAAGTTCACACACCTTCGAGCATTTTATGGTGAACTCTCGTTACTGCAGGATTCCATATGATGTTTTCCTTTACCGTAGCAAGTGATGATTCACATGTTAAAGCCAATTTTTTTCTTTAATCAGAGGTCCGAGATTTGTTTCAAATCTTAGACCTCCTGTTGGAGAGACTAACATTCGTAACGTGAAATTCCAAATGATGGCTTTAACTAATTTCCTCATTACTAATACGAGTAACCGCGAAGGAAAAGCTTTTTTACAGAGTTATCTGTATATGTATCAGCAACCTAGGCCATCTGAGGACCCACTCGAAATATTAGCCGCAGCCGGCAAGATGCAGCTAGTATCCTATTAATATGATATATGCGAGAGTTTGTGACGATGTATGGATAGATGTGTGTTCCTGTTTGAAATGAAATGTATTTATTTCGTCTTAAATATCAAAATATCACTTAACGACAGTCAAAATTTAACAAAAAGTCCGTACATCAACTATGTAATTAATTACAAAATATATATTTAAAAAAATCTATGATAACGCCTAAAGTTTCATGCAAAAACTATTGAACCGATGGCATAGAGACAGATTATAGTCTGGAATAACACATAGCCTTTGTGCAACATGACGCGAGTGTAGTCACGGACCGATACTAGTTATAAATTTATTATATGACTAAAGTTGTGTCAAGTTCAGCCAAACTAATCCAATTCAGTGTTGGTAATTCGTAGTATGGTTTCACAGCTACATGACCTACATTCACTTCAAGTAGAGCAGTTGGCTAATAATTACCAGTTATGTTCTCTTTATCGGGCCATACATTTATGATTTCTTATACTTAATCAATACATACTATACAATTAAGTTCTCTCACCGAATCTGTCTGTTTGTTCACGATTAATTTAAAATATACAGAACAAATTTTCATGCAGTTTTCACCAATAGATAGAATGATTCCTGAGGAAGGTTTCAATGCATAATTTGTCATGGTTTTACGTCAATTGTTTGGAATATGAAGATAATTAGTGAGAAATTGAACAAAGTAAGCCATCCACACCGTATCACGTGGGCGAAGCCGCGGGAGACCTTAGTCATATTCATAATATTTGGCTTCAACCTTCTTTAGTCGGCATTTAAAATATATCAGTCAGCATACAATATCTTTATTGATAATTTTTGCTTGCTTATATAATATTATAAAAAAATATTGCTTTGTTTTTTGACTTACGAGAGACGGACATTCTTTAACCGCTATTGCTCCAATGGAAATTGGAGATTGAAGGCTCAAATTTTGTTGCTACCGAAGGCCGCGCTTCAAAATGTATAATATGGATTTTTTTAAATAAGTCGTACTATAAAATATGATTGAATTTGTTTTAGTGCTTAATAAATTCCTAATTAACAGAGAAAGTGGACCCTAAAATCAGAAAGGTGAAAGTTTGTACTTATTACAATTCGACTATTTTCATCTACGTTTATGTCCTGGGGTATTATAAGTTCTTGTATTTAAATATCTTTTGCAGCATTCTTCAAACAGCTATCAATATAACCACCAACCATATGATGACCCACTGCTGGGCTTGGCTGATACTTATTTACCTTTTTCCTTCGTTACAAGAAATACATATTTGATATCTTTAAATGAAATTCGAACGAAACCTAATAATACGATTTTATGAAATATAGATGAAACAAAATACAATTTTTTTTTTAATATACTTAGATATATTAATTAGATATTTAACAATGGCAAAACACCTACCATCATCTTTTTCCACATCCACCCAGGGTAGACTGGTGGACAATGCCATTAGGCATGTCTTAACCTTTGTTTCTTCTAATAAAAGGTGACATAAATAAAACTTATGCTAGTATTGATAATAAAGCTGCATTTGAGCGAGTTGAGGATAAGTTATTTTATATTAATGATTTTATTAGAATCAGCTGTAGAAATAAATTTTGGAGATATTGGTTACTTATTTATCAAGTGCCTATTTTAAGCAAAATACTCAAGAGCTTTGAGAAATTTCGCAAAATGGCGAATTATAACATTTCGACCTCTAAGAGGCCGCTTGACATTTCAGAGGCTGAGTCCTAGAACGTGGAAGATGCACTATTATAATACGGATTGGTGGAGAAAAAGAGACTTACCATATTTAAAAGATAGGATAGAAGCAACAATAAATGTTAATATAACAGAACTTTTAATTGTACTCATGTTTGTTTTCAAACAAGCCACAAATACTGCTTTGTCCCACTGTTGCACTGAATACATTGAATTATGATGGTATTGAAGAAACATAATTTGATTAACTGAGCTTGTGTTCCACAAGGAGCGATACGTATTTTTCCACATACTTGTATAATTTTCTCTATGGTATACCAATAACACTATACTAACGTATGTATATATGTACGTATGTTTATAGCAGATATAGTCTATTGGTTGAATGTGGGTCTCTCAAACAGCAGGTCCTGAGTTCAAATCCTGCTGCGCGTACCTCGAATATTTAAAGTTGTTATGTGCGTTTCAGATATTGATTATGACTTGCTACGGTGAAGGAAACATTGTGAGGAAACCTGCACTCTTGAGAGGTCTCCATAAAGTTGTTGAAGGTGTGTGAAGCTTACCAATCCGTACTTGGCTAGCGCGATGGAACTGTACCCCTCACATTGTGAGTGGAGAGCCGAGCCAAGTATTGGATCAGTTATGGGTTTTTATGATGATACCAATAACATTGTCATCTAGCGTCAATTTATGTATTTGAACGAATAATATAATAATTAATATTAAGTTGATTTTTTTCTAAATAGGTTCATTATGATAAGACGCCAAACTTTTTCAAAACATACAAAACCTTTCGATTGTGAAAGTTAAAAAAAAACATAAACATGCCTTTTCGTGAAAGGAGCTTAAAGGGTTTGAAATAAGGGATGAAAGTTGTGGAATTACTTTATTATCGAAGATATAAGCATAACACTTCTTTTTGTATATAAAATGTTGACTGCGGTGGAGGAGGGAGTTCATAATTCATATACAATAGGGATGCAATAAGGAATAATACAGTAAGATACAGTAAGAGGGAACCTGAAACTTTTACTTCTTCTCTGATTGCTATACCAACAAAGTTGAAAAGAAGGTCTCCCGGATACGAAATTGGAAAACAATTTTTGTCCATCCGCAGATCAATACACTCCAAGAGGATTTGAGAACACAATCGATTATAAACTGTGACAACACCAAAAACTGAAATACGAAATATTTCAAGGTCACTCACGGAACATTCACTCCAATGTACTTTCACCTCTAAGTTATACGAAATACGGCGTATTTTTGAAAGAGTATTTAAGGTTAATTTCCTTGTAATTTACTGTTTGATTTTTAATATTAGTTACGCCTGTCTCAACAACTACCAGTCATAGTGATTCAGGATATTTCTGAATAGTCACGTTTTCAAGGAATTTATCAAGCTATTATTATTTTTATAGTCATAAAAATAAGTGTCTATTTCCTTGTAAAGTTTGTATTAAACTTTTTATAAGTTTATTTTTTGTTTATTAGGTCTATTGAGTCATTATAATGCAAAATATCTTTGTATATTTAATGTTTTTGAACCAGCATTTCAGTAAAGGAATTTGTTTTTTTTTTGAAGGATGAGGGTAATTATTTTTGTTAAGGCTAACAAAATCTCACATATTGAATTATGTAACAATTTGTATACATTTACATGAATAATTAAATAAATAACAATAATAAACGCATTCAGAGCGAGTCAGTCGTTTTTGAGGTTAGCGTGCGAAAACGCACAGTCAAACAAACATAAAGACATGCAAACAAGAATTCATAGACACCATCGCTACTTACCATCAGGTGGAATTGATGACAAGTGCTAAATTATTCTAAGTAAAAAAAAATTAAAACCTTTTAGATTCATTTCGGTGTTAAAAATCCCCAGTAACCGTTTCTCCCAATTATCACTTATAGACGGCGATCAATTACAGACTTATTATTTGTATTAATGATGGATTCAATACTAGCGCACCGTGCATATCTTATTATTACGCGGGTACTCACGATAATATTTAGTAGGTACCGCTCTCGACTAAGCTGAACCGTGGCGTGTTCACGATTCATGCAATGAGTTCCAAATATCAACAAAATATATATGGAAGCCTATTCTTGCTAGATATTACAAGCGAATATTCGCTTGTAAAGGAAATATGCCTTACAGTATCAATGCTATAAGGTAACGAAAGCCATAGAAAAATATGCGTGGTAGCGACATCTAGGAGTGCAGGTGGAACTTTCTAAATGGTCCCATTCGTTTTATACATATTCAGAACTTCTAATGTCCCCTCTAATATTATAAATCTTTCTCTGCCAATGTGCATTGAGGCAGAATGGAGGAGTATGCTCTAGGCCTCCACCTCATTAGGAGAGACCCATGCTCAGTAATAGGTCAACACATGCTGGAAGTTAATGTTATAAATGCCAAAGTAATGTCTATTTTTATACCTATGTACCTGCAACGATTCCAAGCCTAAATTTCAGATCTATATTGGTGAAAATTGGTACAGAAATAGGATAGAACTTGTGAAAAAAACTTTTATCGCGAAAAGAGGTTTGAAAAGGGGATAAAAGTTTATTTGGAAGTTGTCATTAGACTTGGGGGGAGAACTTGGATAAGAAAGAGAAGTCTCTTTCTTCTCTCTTTATTCCTTGGGGGGATGAAATCTGTTCCTTGCTCACGTTGTTTTGGAATAAAGTGGTTCTCATACAACTGCATCATCGAATTGGATTACAATTCATCTGGATTCCTCAATACATTTTTTAATAATTATTGTAATTGATTTTTTATATTACTAATTAGTAAAACCTACCTGCTAATATGTACTGAAGAAAGTTAAATTTAACACTGTTCAGACAGTCAGTTTATAAGTGAATATAAAAGAAGGAGTATTTAAAATTCGAATCACTGAGCTGATCAGTTTGTTTATTATTCTGAGTTCAAATGTAAAATAAAAATTGTACTTGTCAAAAAGTCCTATTTATATTTGACATCTAATGAGCTATTTTTAGTTATGCCCGACAATAACTGCTTACCGCACCCACTGTCCCAATACTTTGATCGCGCCTCCACTCACAATGTGGAAAAATAATTAAGTTGTTATACGTACATTACTTTGAAAGTTAGAGGTGCACGCAGGATTTGAAACCAGGACTGAACCTGACTTCCCGTTCGAGAGAGTAACGTTCAAACTGTAAGGCTTATCACTTTATATGAATGAATATTATTAAATTATTGATGAATATTTTAATAAATGAATTAGCGGTGAATTAATGGACTTATTTAATTTTGTAGAAATAAAATGAATCGGAGTCTCTGGACTTTATTTACGTTGATCAATTAAACCTACTTGTTATAAACTTTAATCCTGATGACAATGAATTTTTATAATAAACATGACTTGATACTAAGTTTAGAATAGGCCCTAGATAGGGGAACTCTTTAACTATCAATAATACAGTTATAAAATTTAATGTGTTTCTACGTATTATCCTGTGTGTAGTTGAAATTCACCCGTAATTCAATTTGGAAATAAATAGTCATTTATAGTATTGAAATAGTTTCAAACGTCAGTGCGTCTCAAATGCATGGTAGTGTTTGTAACGTCTTTTATTTTTATTAATGCATTTTCAACGCATTTATGTACTAAATAGTAGGTTTCTGCACTCTTTACTCGTAAAAACCTTAACTGTGCTAAATTTCATAATCCTTCGTCCGCATAATATATATATATATATATATAAGGGCCGTAGAATTAAAACTTTCGTTTTTAAATTCTAGTAATATTACAAAAGCGAAAGTTAATGGGGATGGATGAGTGGGTGTATGTTTTTTACTCTAGCACGCAAAAACTACTAGACGGATTTAAATTAAATATGGCATAGGGATAGCTTGTGTGCTAGAATAACATATACGATACTTTTGATAAACATACTACGCGGTTAAGGTGAGGGACGGATGCTACTAAAAACATACATATATGGAGGCTATCGGAGAGTGTTGAACCGAAGTATGGTACGTTTTTATACCGCCCGGAACTTTAAACATATTATTTTTAATTTATAATTCAAGCTAAGTCATTATTCAAATATCGAACAGCTTGCGGTTGCCAGTTTCTCATTGGTCCGCGCATGCAGAAACTGCAATTAACCATGACTACACTTTCACTGTAATAACATTACAGCGACGCCAATAATCCGTAGGATTCTAAGGTGATCTCGTAACATAACACTTCCTACAACGTCTTCTAACTAGACGTGGTACATTTAAATAAGATTTATTAAATTAATAGTGTCCGTTCAAGCCTTCATCCGTGTTGTATATTGATAAAAAGTAGCCTATGTGTTATTCTAGACTACAGTATAATCTGTGCCACATTTCATTTAAATCCGTTCAGTAGGTTTTGCGTGACCTCTACCTTTTCCACCGCCTTGTCCCTGTAGCTCGGGAATCGAATACGAGCCCCGTTATCCCGTGCCTGTCGTAAGAGGCGACTAAAAGGGGGCGTCTAGGGTTGCGGCCGCTAGCAGGAGCTCTAACCGCCCAATAGCAGCCCCGGAAAGGACGTCAGTAAAATGGGTAGATCAGGCGTGATTTTGGAGTCCCTCTCAGGAAAGTTCCAGTATTGGGCATCGCGCTAGGAGGACTCTGGTAGCGTTCCATTGGAGATCCCGGAGTTCTTTACGTGGAGTGCTGTGTAAGGCCACCAGAGGGGATTTAGTGCGGTCAAAATCCCATATAATCCTGTGTCGCTCCCACAGCACCGGGTACTCTTTGAAGGTTTCCCCCTCGATAAAAAAAAAGGTTTCGCGTGAAGAGTAACAAACATCCACCCGGATGTCGGAATTTTTTAAGCCGCTCGAAGGCCTCCGGTATGGCTTGACGATTACTATCTAACGATAGCAACTGATATCGACGGATTTACGTGCTCTTAGGTACACGAAAGCGATCATAAAATTTTTGCCACTATCGGTCACCCTTCCTCCTACCGACCGCTGTTGCTTAACTTTCGCAATTACCTACGGCTATGGCATATGCTGTTTACATTTTTTTTTTATACGTACTTAGAAAGATATAATGTATTTAAATAATCGTTTTCATATCTATAATAATAATAAAACTATGACAAGGTCAATTCTGTTTTTTGAATTTATTCTGTCTGCCAGTCTGTTCGAGCTTCCTGCAACATACACTGGAGAGCTTTAGATGAACCTTGGCACAGTCGTAGAATAAAACCAGAGAATAGTTTAGTTCGGTTTTAGGCTAGGAAATGGCTTAGTGCCCGCAGGATAGGTAAATTAGTATGGCAACTCTAAAACTACTGGACCAATTTAGATGAAATTTGTCAGGTTTGTAGCTTATATAAGAGGAATCGATTACGTTTTATCCCCGAAATCTACTTTATTTCCGTCGGATAAAAGTTTAAAATTTGTATGACAACCCCGAAATAAAATGACTGAACCAATTAAGTTCTGCTTACTTAAAAAATCTTTACATACAAGCGAAGCTGCGTGTACAGCTAGTAAATATATAACATAAGACTAAAATATATTACCACATTAAACAAAAGTTAACACTAGAAAGGCCTTATCTTACATTTTACATAATTAAATCAGAAACGCAGGTTCCCTGTCTTACGAAATTAGAACGATGCGTGTCGAGACACTGTAAACTTCCACTAACATTATTAGGAAATACAACAAGTTAGTGTGCAGGTTTAAGCATACATTTTATATGTGTATAAGTATATACATGTTATTGAACACCAATCCGCACTTGGCAGAGTGGTTAATGGCCTGTACCCTTCAGATTGTGAGTGGAGACCCCAGCCCAGTAGGAGGACAGTTATTTACATTTTGTATGTATTTTTTACACATGTGAGCTTCTTATAGTATGAACAGTTTACGCACATAATAAAAATTATATTTTTTCTGTAGTAAGCTGTTTTATAACCTAATTAGAAAAATATATTAAGCCTCTTTGTAGAAGAAACGGCAAGTTTACCCTACTGTCAAGGTCTTTTTCCTGGATTCAGCATGTATAAACACCCTCCATAAAGCCAATATAGTAATAATGTGACAGCTTTTGAGTATGGATGTACGTTTGTTTATTCGCGTAAAAACTACTGAACACATGTAAATTAAATTTGGCACAGAAACAGTCTGGAATAACATATAGGTTAATCAATACACCACGTAAGTGAGCTAAGGGCGGCAACTTGTGTTATATACAAAAAAAGCGCACTACAAACTGTCGAACGTAGCGAAGAAAATTCACGGAAATTAATACTGAGTATTACGGTATCGTATTACACAACTCACGCGCATCTCAGACGTGTACGACGGGGAGTCAGAGACCATGGAGGAGACTTCTTCGTCCAATTCTTCGTTCTCGCGTCTCCACCTTAATCCTCCCTATCCCTCCTTCATCTTCCCTCCTCGTACTTTTTCCTTCTCCTCCCTGCTTAAGGATGTCAAAAGAAAAACGATGAAAGAGAGGAGGGATGACTATTCTTACTCATCTTGCTACTGTGTAACAAAAGAACCAGAAACAAGAAGACCGGGAGCCAAAGACTTTTCTTAGTCGTCCCAATTCCTTACGTCTTCTATTTTTTGTTCTTCTGTTATCCTAAAGAAGTTTATTGTTAGTAAGTTGTGGTCCTGAGTTTGTCATTAGGAACTCCAGTTGCTTCAAAGACTTTCTACTTCCCTCTTCTATTGTATAATCTTGTTGACCCTTTACATTCATAAGGCTTTGCCACATAGTTAGGGTATATATATATATACATATATTTATTATATATAAGACATAGTAAAGATTTGAGTATTATAATTCAGGAATATTCATTAAATAATAAATATTCATTGATTAGAAAAACAGCATCGAATACGGATCCACACTATTGGTTTTTTATAGTTTATAGATTGTAGTACCCATAAGAATCGATTGAACAAGTCATATATTTTTTAAATAGGTATATCATAACTTATGTAACCAGTTAAATATAAACTGTAATAATGAACAGGAGTTATTTTGAAGATTTGTTTATTCAAAAAACAACATTTCTTTGTATTCAATATAAGGGATTGACCGATTTACAAATAAGCTTCTCACATTATAAGCTATGTTCATAATTCTGTGATCTCTGAATATAAAAAATTTACAAGACAAATAAAATATCCTCAACTACGCTCCACAACATTCAGTAAGTACGCTCAGTCGCTCATGCTCCATCTAGTCTAATATTTTCTTCACGTAAACTTTTTTGTCCGTCGTTGAGGCAAGGAGGTCAAGTTTATCTCGTAACCAACTGTATTTGGGTTTCGATAAATTTATCACAGACAATTCTTTTGTTTATACACTCTTTGTTTTACTATCAGATTTGTATTCTATACTGAGATCTATTGCGGATATCATATTAGTCCTTTGTCTTGTAATGTCACCTGTAATTTTACGATAGACATCAATTTCTTTAGATTAAGTTTTCATTTCATTGGTTGTGTAAATATGATAGTGGTAATAATAAGATAGGTGCTTTTGTTAATTAATTATGTAATTCGTCGTTGAGAATTCAGTAATTTTTACTTGTAGTTATTATTTACTAGCTTCCGCCCGCGATTTCGTCCGCGCGGACTGAAAAAGGTTCAATTTGACAGTAAAATCCCCATTTACTAACACAAACAATGTGTCGCAAAATTTAAACCTAGGATCTCTCTCGAGAGACCAAAGTTCAAACCACTAGGCTATCACTGTTTCTAAAGTAATCTAAACACAAATTTTACTCTAGAAAGTTCCGTTGTCTGTATGCCTCAGGAAGCGATTCTTTACTCGGGACAAAATGTCAGCCTTAGCATTTGTTACAGATAGTTTCCGGCATACGGGATTTATCTGGATTTATTTAACCAATCAAATTACGTAAACTTGTACTTCGAAGACCATAATAGACTGTATTCTTTCTGCTCTCAAACAGTGGTAATGCAAGAATAGAAAAAAGTAAGAATGTAAGAAAAATAGTGAAGGTGAAGTAAGAAGAAAAATTATGTAAAAATATCTATTAAATTTTTCACAAAAGTTGTATTAATTTTTTATGTATTTTTGTATTCGTCTGTACGAGTTTCATTAAGTTTAAAATACTTGTAATGCGGGTACGTAACTGAAAAACATTTTTAAATTGGTTGGTAATTAAAATTAGGTACCGAAGTATCAACTAGACCTCTTTAGCAACACATGTGGTACGCTCAGCTTAAAGTGGAACTTGGAAAATAGAAAATAAAAAATGTAAAAAAGAAGGGACAGATTACAGCACTCGTCGGCAACCTTTTTTATATGAGAGCCACATATGTTATAGGGAAATTATTGCGAGCCGCGTGTTGCCGACCTCTGCTAAAAAGTATCAACTAAGAAATGTAAACTTGAGTGTAAAGCAGTGCCACTGGTTTCCGTCAACCGATCCCCATGCGGTTATTAAGAGGGAGTATCACTTCCGTATAAACCACTTTCTCCGCGATATTTCTCTTCAATTGATTCTATTCTCTCTGCTTGGTATTGATTACAAATGCATTTTTGTTTAATTAATATCTTCAATTTAATTACTCGGTTATATCTTCAATTTAATTACTCGGTTAATTAGTGACTTGTTTCTTAGCTAGGTTCAGATTTAACAGAAACATTATAATTTTGACCAACTAGGGTCCGCTCTTGGCTTCGCTCGCGTTGTATATTATTAAAAAGTAGCCTGTTATTCCTGTGTACAAACTATCTCCACCTTAAACTATCCAGACTACTAACTTTAGGTGAAGGAATAGCAAATATGCATCCTGTCCATCCCAGTCATATATGGATACATCTATCCATCCATCCTCACAATTCTACCTATTTATAGTATAAGTAGAATTGTTTTCTAGTCGGTCGGTCGAGTCAGTAAAAAGTTCTGAGGTTACATATAGAAAAAATACACACGATTTGAGTACCTACTCCTCTTTGAAATCGGTAAACAGAAGAAATGGTGCCTGGTTAGCGGCAGATTTACTCGTATTCAAAAGGTTTTCGTAGTATTTATTATTAATGCGGCAAGCAGTTCCGATGCTCCGTATTCTGGTCTACCAGCATCAAATTGGGGTCGGTATTTCAAGCCACGTTACGTTACAGGGCCTTCAGTTATTTTGAATTTTTATTTCTGGCAGGTTTCCACGAAGCCATTGGCGAGGCGATTGCTCTATCCGTCGCGTCTCCTCGTCATCTCCAAACACTCGGTCTGGTACAGCGGTCAGTGGATGATACAGCCCACGATATCAACTTCCTCTTCACCCAGGCCATGGATAAGTTGGCCTTCCTACCGTTTGCGCTGGTTATGGATAGATGGCGCTGGGACATCTTCGCAGGAGACGTTAGAAAAGAGCAGTACAATTGTCACTGGTGGCGGCTACGGTGAGTTCTTAGGAATTTTACATATTTGCTACTGGAATCCTACTTACACAATAAATGCGAAAATTTGTGAGGATGGATGGATGGATGAATAGTTGGATGGATGATGGATGATGATAGAAATAGACTGGAATAATACACAGGGTACATTTTATGAATTAATCATGTGACAAGGCTTTGGGAGTACACTAGTTAGGACATCGCATCTGATGGTAAGCGGCAATGATGTTTAAGATTTTGGGCGCGGCAATGATGTTTAAGATTTTGGACGAGGCAATGATGTTTAAGATTTTGGGCGCGGCAATGCTGTTTAAGATTTTGGGCGCGGCAATGATGCTTAAGATTCCTGTGTGTAACCATTATGTACATAATTTAAAGAACGACAGAGATTTTGAACGATGGGATGCTCATAATGTAGTTGTAAGTATGATTATTCTATGGAAGAACGATTTAAGAATTACCTGCTTGTGATTTAATCATTGCTCAGCTTACTTCTGTCTTAATTATGGCTGGATGGCTTCACAAGCTACTGGTTTAAAACTCTGGTTGTTCTTTTAAAGATATTTTTATTTTTTGTAGTAGATTTTTCTCATAGGCAAAAGATCCTTAGCGATGCTAAAATTGCTGTAACAATTTTTTTAAAGGATGACTTATTTCCAGAATCCAATAGCAGCTTAGGTCATACTGTGGTTACAATATTATTTGGTGCCCCAAATTTTTAAGGAAAATTCTAGAAGCATCCAGATACGTCTTGCCTTAAACCGTCCGATTATAAAAATGAATACGTTACCATGCGATCACAGTTATTAGATAACGCCAATTATAACGTAATACTTGCAGCACGCTCCGACGGCGACGTACTAGGTCACTGAGCGTTACTTCATTCCTGTAGGTAATTAGCATAGAAAACATTAATTCCTGATGCCGATGGCTTCCCTCATATGTAATATGCTGATGCCACCCTGACACGTTTACCCCGGCGATTTGTTTCGATTGTAGATTTAAAATACTAAGCAACAGCGGACGCGGTTTGGTAGGAGGATGGGTGACCGCAGGTGGCAAAAATGTCCTGGCATAAACGATCCCGATTTTTATTGTTAGATAGGAATCGTTAAACCAAATCCGTAGTCTCTGAGTGGCATAAAAAAGTCCGACATATAGGTTGGCTCAATTCTCAATTAATTCGCATTAGAGCTTGGTGGAGTATTTTCTAGGCCTTTTTTGTATGAGGAGAGACCTATTCTCCATAGTTGTCCTTAAGTACAAGTCAAACATATCCCAGTAATCTGTAAGGTTGTAAATTGTCATTTTTAGTGTGATCATCGATCAGTAATACAACTAGATTCGGCTCACTGACAAAACAGTGGCGCGATATACCAACTCACTTGAAATGTGGGCTGGTGTTTTGTTCAGTTCGTTTCAGACAGGCAATACATAAACCCGTTCCGCAATAAGTATTAAAACTCAGACTTGTAAATGGTTACTTAATACAGAATTTGTATTTAGATTTTACTAGGCGATTTAAATAACCGTCTCTGAGTGCAGACCCCTACGTGACACTCAAGGATAAACGAAGCCAAACCTTTCCTTACCTACCTCAACACTGTAAGGTTTCCAAATTAGATTAAGTAATCTAAACCGGGGCATCGCTACTGCCTTTCACACATCCATACCGATCTAGTTCATGATAGCTGGGGTCAACACACGGCCTTGACTGGTAACGGGTTCGAATCGAAAGCAAAAGTACGTAGTGTACGACAGAGTGGAGAAAATACATGACATATAATGTGGATTGTATTGTCTTTGACTGGCCCGTTGGTCTAGTAGTTAGTGAATTTGACTATGAAACCGGATGTTGTGGGTTCGATTCCCGCCCAAAACAAACTTTTCCGCGAAGTGCAGGAATGTTTGTTATGTGTCTGGGTGTAATACAATATCTATATAAGTTTGTATTTATTATATATGTATGGCACTTATTAACATATGTATGTATGTTAATCAATTGTCTGATCACCATAACACAACCAAAAATATTTAGATCGCCGTGTGTAACTGGTCCTAGGATATATTATATATATATTTGTTTTTATCTTTCGTTTTTCTCTTATGTTGTGTTGATTATTGTAAATAGTTAATACCGTTATAATTAACAATAAATAAATATTATATTTTTCAAGGATTGCAGTAGTAAGCTTTTCATAGAACCTTTTTATTTTATTTACATATCAACATATCCAAAATTAGTAATATTAAAATAATGCCAGTGTTAGCTATGAACATCAACCAAAATACAAATTAATTTAAACGTGACGGCGTATTAGACAACAGGCCTGCGGGCTACAGCTTTGATTTGGCCAGTCTGTATGAGCAAAAGAGTGCTGAGTCATCCATATATATAAATCTATTTTGTGTCTATGGCCAAAAGCCACTAACAGGCTGGCGACCAAAAAGAAATCTATCGTCAATGTTCGCGAGCAATTGTGCTACAATTATCATCACCTATAGTCAATGGTCTGGAGCAATTGCGCCACAATTATCATCATTATCGTCAATGGTCGCGAGCAATTTGTGCCACAGTTATCATCAACTATCGTCAATGGTCGCGAGCAATTGTGCCACCATTATCATCATCTATCGTCAATGGTCGCGAGCAATTGTGCCACCATTATCATCATCTATCGTCAATGGTCGCGAGCAATTGTGCCACGATTATCATCATCTATGGTCAATGGTCGCGAGCAATTGTGCCACAATTATCATCATCTATCGTCAATGGTCGCGAGCAATTGTGCCACAATTATCTTCATGTATCGTCAATGGTCGCGAGCAATTGTGCAACAATTATCATCATCTATCGTCGCCCGTTTTGGTCTGTTGAATATCAAAATTGAATGAATATTCTAGTAGATCGAATACAAATATATACGATGTTTAAGTGCCCGTGTAAATGGTTTGCGGGAAAATCCTTACTTTTGAATATTCAGCAACTAGCACCGCCGTTTTAATTAGGGTTATCAAAAGACAAAATCTGCTTAATTTTAAATAATAAGAACAGTTGCAGTTTTTGTTATTTTCGAAAACAGTCTTAAATTAAGCTGTATAGTGTAGTAAAGGTTTAGCTTTATCGTAGGTGTACCATAAGAAGGTGGGCTGCAAGGCCGTACCCATGATATTTTTTAGGTGCCACCGCTGGTTGTTAGTTGAACGGTTGCACCATTATGATGCTTCTGGAACTTTTCTTCAGTTGTCAAAAAGCCGTTAGTCAAAAAAAAACAGAAAATTTATCAACTTGGCTACTCGTATGTATTATATTTTGGGATTAATAACGAATTAGAGCTAAAGTTAAAAGTAGTCTATTACTCATGGCATACAGTGAATATGTTTAACTTATGTAATGTGACCGGCTTGGCCATACATTTATTCGATAGAAAAAAGTTTCAAACTTAAAAATATTAACCATAACCTAAACTCACAAGTGTCAACCCTAAATATTTGTGTTCTCACGTCTGTGACCATTTTACCGTATAACAGTATGTGTTTTAAGCTCATTGAATTATTACATAACGCTAATACAAGATTGGCCAAGTGGTCTGATTTAAAGTAGGATATATACTCTACGAGTTTTTTAGGCCTCCGTAACCAAAAAGTGAAAATAGAGTTATTAGATACTAAAAGGAACTGTGTTATTAATTTACTTAATTAAGAATAGTAGAATTTTATAAGTAAAACTAGACGACAATGGACGTATATCAAAAGATGACAATACAAGTTTTAAACATGGATTCCTCCTTCCTTCCTTAAACATTGATTTCCATTTTTTCCAAAATTTTTATTTCCATTTATTCACTGCAGCCCATAACTGACTCACTTTTGACCTTAAGTCACTCTAAATATGAGGGGTACATGTCGTAGTCCACCACGTTGGCCAAGTGCGGATTTGTGGATATAACACACCTTTGAGAGTATTGTGGAGAATTCTCAGAAGTGCAGGTTTCCTAACGATGTTTTGGTTGGCTGTAGCAGGTTATAATCAACTTCTGATGATTTTTATTGTAGTTAGTAAGCTCTGTAATCCAAAACTTCTTCTGTCATCCACAGGGAGCAGTACCAGGGTATCAAACCTCCAGTCCTACGTTCAGAGCTGGATTTCGACCCTGGATCCAAGTACCACGTGCCGGCAAACATACCCTATATAAGGTAAGTGAAGATAGCCAATGATGTGTCTATAATGATCAGAGAAAGATACCAGTTCGGTTAAATACTTTTACTATAATTTTTTGTAAAAATGAGGAGGTGCCAACCGTTTTCTGTAAGTAAAACAAAAAATAACTTATTTGTAGGTGAAGTTGACATTAGCAACTATATCTGTCAGACGTAATCATTAAGGTTATATTTAGGTAATTTTTTTTTAATTTCCAAATTATCCTTAATTCCTCAAAAAACTAATTCCAAAAAAACCTTAACCAATATCTCAAAATAAAGTTTTTTATAGATTAAGCTTTCTATCCTTTTCTTACTTTTCTCTTCTTCTCTATTCTCAACGAAAAATTCTGAAATTATGTGAAGAATGAAGAGCAAAGAGCGAAGAGCAAAAACCGGAGAACGAAGAGCGAAGAACAAAGAGCGTAGAGCGAAGAGCAAGAAGCGAAGAGCAAGAGCAAGAGTGAAAAGCAAAGAGCGGAGAGCGAAGAGCAAAGAGTGAAGAGCAAAGACCGAAGAATGAAGACCGAAGCTTGTAACCGAATGATATTAAAACGCAAGTCACCGAAATCAACAATTTCTAAAGCATGACAATACCGAACATTAAATGTCATAAATACATAATGTAATATGCAATAATGTTGCAAAATTCGTTGTACATTTTGTGTGATGATGTATAAGATTAATATAAGTGTTTGACTTGCATAAACACCTATGGAAATTAAAGTGATGTTTGTTAAATGACTTTGAGCCAATTTCAAAAACAGTTATAACTCAACGCAATCGGAAAACATACTATTCAATTGACTGACTGTAATAATTCTTGTTTTGAAAGCTTGTCTTTGTCGTGTGGTATCGTTTTCAATTGAGCTACATCTGACATGTAGATTTTGATTTATTCCTAATAATACGGAAGTACGTATAATAAAGTTATTACATTGATTTCATTAAATGTAGTACATTTTTGCTGACGTACTTTGGTGATGTTCTCATTTTTGTTATTTGTCGATGTAATTTACGAGTAATCTTTTTTTTCACGCTGTATATGAACTTGACCTACATATGTATATAATGGAACCAAAGAAGCTCAATTTCGCCCACTTCTAATTATTGTATCTCCATGAAGCTTGACATTTATGTGTAATACAATAATATGATACCACTGAGCGGATCATCGGCCTCCTACTCGGGGGATTGCGTTCGACTCCCAGGGCGCGCACTTTTCGTTTTAAGCATTGAAATGTCACTCGCTATAACGATGAAGGAAAATATCGTGAGGAAACTTGCATGCCGGGGAGCTTGCAAAACTCATAGGTGTGTCAAGTCTGCCAATCCGCAATTGGCCAGCGTGGTGGACTATGGCCTTAACCTTGTCATTCAGAGAAGAGACCCGTGCTCAATAGT
>DWJZ01001872.1:0-21431 GCA_018249125.1 Asbolis capucinus
TCTGAATGAGAAGGTTAAGGCCATAGTCCACCACGCTGGCCAAGTGCGGAATGGCAGACTTCACACACCTTTGAGTTTTGCAAACTCCACGGCATGCATGTTTCCTCACGATGTTTTCCTTCACCGTTATAGCGAGTGGCATTTAATTGCTTAAAACGCATTGCAACGTGCCCTGGGATTCGAATCCAGACCCCCGAGTAGGAGGCCGAATTCATAACTATTGGGCATTCACCGTTATGTGTAAACAAATCAATTTAACTTTTTTGATTATAATCGAAACAAGGCTATCGTTTAATTCTTTTTGTTTCACCTTGAATATGTTAATGTTCGGTATAGATTCCGCCTGATCTAAGTGAATGTTTGAAATAGAGCCCTTTGTGCGGTCGAAATTCAACTGTATTTTGACGTCGTAGAAATAATGTTTCATTGACCTTGCTGTAATTATCAAACGTCAGTACGTGTTAAATACATGGCAGTGTGTGTAATGTTTCTATTTCGTAATTAAATGAATTTCTGCACTTCTTCTCTATATAAACTTTAACTGTGCCATATTTCATACTCCTCGGCCCGAGTGATATTCATAAAAAAGTGCACAAAGTTTTTGCTTCATGCTGCATATATAAAAAACGATATAAATTATCTTATTCGAGTGAAATGAAAAAGATTTATGGTACGGACAGACGACAATAACCAAAGTATGGGTTCCTATTTGACTACATAACCCAAAGGCGTTAAACATATTAAATTATAATGTTTGTAATAGTCAATACTGAAATACGTCATATTAAAACTTACCACTGCTGATATGCATATAAGTAGCGAACACACATACTAATAAATATTTCCTCATTTTGGCGATCACATACCGCCTAATAACTTTAATATAAACGCACTAACAACAAAATCACAATAATACACAGTATCACACTTAATATGTATTTTGATGATAATTATATATTTTGAACAAACACAAGCATTATATTCAGTACAACTTCAAGACTCCCGATAAAGATATGATATTCACAATCAACATATTTTTAAGTGACTACAATTACCTTCCAATCCGTTGATTCATATCTTTGCGAGGAAATAGATATGTAATCTTTTTCATATCCATTGTTAATATTACCATAAATATCTATTTATTTTAATTTATAACTTGCTTTTACTCGTGATTTTGTCAAGACTAATAAGTAATGTTTTTAATTATTTTAGCACTTATAATTCATTTGAATTAGTAATGTTTTTAATTATTTCACTACTGATAATTCATTCAAGTTAGTAATGTTTTTAATTATTTCAGCACTGATAATTCATTTGAATTAGTAATATTTTCGATTGTTTCACTACTGATAATTCATCCAAATTAGTAATATTTTAAATTATTTCAGCATTGATGATTAATTGAGTTGTACTTAAAAGTTATACATTTTTTGAAACTTGTTCAAGATATTATCTTTATGTTATGTTATTTTTTGTTATTATGCTATTCCTTGGTATACCTGAACAATGATCACTAGTTATGTCCTGCTGGTTCACCTGCGTTAATTTGAGGACAAAAATGCTAGCTTCGTTGGTCACGGTGTCAGCATCGTGACTGCCGTTTTGTTGCTAAGTTAGTTTATATACCAGGATATACTCCTGGCTGGGGCAAATATTTATTCATGTAATAGATATAGTATGAGTTATTGATGGTATCTGCGATATAAATTTGTTTTGTCCATACGAGTATGAGTGAGTGCGTGTGTGTTTAAAAAATATATGTATATAAAAATACCGTTAATAAAATATATAAAAAATCCATTGGCTCCATGGCCAATTATTGAGCACGGGTCTCTCCTTAACTGCTCCTCAGTTAAGTCTAGGATACTCCACCACGCAACCCTAATTCGAATTGGTAGAGAACGAAAAAATATATAAATTCTTGTCGTTGTACCTATATTAAAATTAATAAGCTGAAGTACTGGGGAACTTTTACTATCAGTTACAGGTATGAATGATAAGATTCAAATATTACTGTATTTATTACGCTTTCTTTTACTTTGTTATTATCAATGACGACTGAGTCTAGACTACAGGGCAGCAACGTTTTCTTACATGAGGGCCGCAAATGTTATGAGGATATGGATGCGGGCCACATTCATGTTTCTTCAGGAGGATTAATCAAAACGCCAATTTTCGTCGTTTAAATCGAGTCTACGTGGGCCATACCGCATTGGCCTCTGGACCACATGTGGCCCGCGGGCTGCCGGTTGCCAGCCCGTTGTCTGGCCTACAATTGTAACATAATTTACATTTTCAAAAAAAATTGTCAATGCGCTGAGGTAAGAAGGGCGGAGAAGCGTCAAAATATTGCTTCGCGATTGGTCGTTACAAAATTGCGTATTTCACAACAATTGATATGACATCGCTTACGGTATGTAATATATAGTCGATTGGTTTAATGTCTTGCCAGAAACGGTTCGTCGTAATGTTAAGCGAAAAGGATCCAATCCACATGAAGATCAAAATAAATTTCATAAAAACAAATTAAAAAATGAAGTAAAAAAGATAATGTATGTAGTTATCATTATCTTTTTTTACTTAAATCGTTTTATCTAGTTGATGGTATGTAGCATTCAAAATTATTTTGTTGCAATGAAATAAATTTTGATATTGATGTGGATTAGATCCTTTTCGCTTAGCGCGGTCGTTGTAGCTAGAATTACAAAATGAATTCCCCGGGCGATGCGTGTCTTCCCATACCCTATTTAGTAATATATAAGGGAATAGGGTAATAGGAAGGTCGGAACACTAAGAGGCAATTGACCCTCTCAGCTTCCAGTTCCTGGAACAGTATTTTAGGGAAAGAGGGCATCGACAAGAGACATCGCCGCCGAGACAAAATGTGTTATGAGATTAACATCCGTTTCACATAACTGGCTTTGTAAGGAAACACGAAAGGAAGGGTGAAGTTCTTATAGTACTGAAGTTTGTGTCGATCGTAGGGAATTGGAAAATTAAGTAAACACCTGACGCAGTGGAAAGTAGGATGGGTGCATGTCAGTGGTAAACATTCTTTGGCCGCTTTCGTTTCCTTTTTACAAGCTTTCATTTAACTTGCAGTGTATGTTACAGTTGCAGTGTATGTTAGTATATTTTTATATTTGTTGTTACGGGTCAAATCTTGCAAGCTTTATTAGACCCACTTCCTCTTACACTACGGAGCTGAAATTTGCATACTATTCCAGTTCCGATGCCTGCGTCATGCTTATCCTAAAATGCATTGACAGTATCAGTACTACGTTCAGGATTGACTCCAGACAAGGGAACTCCTCAACGGTTAACCATACAGTTGGGAAATTTTGTGTATTTCTTTGAATTAGAGATCTATAAAATTAAAGCATGTGTTTTTAATTTTTTAATAAACCTTGTTCCTTCTCTCTTCTCACGTAAATCATTTGTTTCTCCGGGTGGCATGTAAACTTCTGATACGCTGGTTGGAAGCCTGTTCTTGAGTCTTGAGAAAAGTCCCATGTTCAGAAGACTTTAATAAAAATTTGTGTTTGTAAATCGATGGCTTGTTTTGTTTGTAAGTGATCGAAAAAATTAAGCAATAGCATGTGTAGTCGGCAGGCGCGGGCACGTAAAGCCATCAGTCTTGGTTGTTATCGTTAGATAGCAACCGTTACGCCGTATCGGAGGCCTTCGGGTGGAATAAAAGCTTTCGATAATTGGGTTGGCCAACTGCTCCAACAATCCGCATTGGAGCAGCATGGAGGAGTATGGACTAGGCCATACTTATAAGGAGAACTATGCTCGTTAGTGGGCCATCAATGGGCTGAAGATACTAAAAGTTAAAGTTTGACCATTAGTCTCAGCTGGTAAGTGGCAATGTAGTCTTGGATGGAAGCGCATTAACTTAGAAGAACCCCATTCACTCTTGCTCTGAACACACCTACATTATACTCGAGCGGAAACAACGCTGGCAAATTGTTCCCCTCCTTCACGGTATTGTGGGCCACCAATGGGTTGGAGTAATAAGGAGAAACAGGGTTACAAAATGTCAACCCTCGCCAGCTTAGTAAAATTATATTTATACGAAATTGGTTTTTACTAAGACTTTTCGAAAGTCACAGCCATCTTTTCAACAAATCACTAGGATGGTCTTGTTAGAAGAAGTGGCACGAAACTCCAAGGAGTTATTTTTTCCTACTGACAGTTACAGCCAGCAGTTACTACTTATATGTATATTAAACTCATGCCCAAGCATTCTTCATTAAAATATTCATCCAGAATATTAAACATATATGTATGTTCACTCATGAACCTTGTGCTAATTATTAACAAAGTTATGAGTGAGCCTTTAACAGTTACTAGCTTAGAGAACGCAAGTGAATATATTATTAAAGCCATAGGTAGCTGTTCCCCTTCTTCTTTGTCTTTTTAAGCATCTTCTTTCCCCTTTTCCGTTACCCGTCCTTGTGCAGTATGTTGATTTTACGCCTGGTTTCCATTGGAGTAATTATCGACCTCGTTTGTTTTCTCCTCTTTATCTTCTGCGTTTCGAGAAGCGGTTTTAGCCTTTGCTTGTTTGCAGGCAACGCATTTAGGACACCCGTGCTATAAATATTCATTAGTGATGGTTACCAATTACACTCCCGTGACACGCAAAAACTACTGAACGGGTCTGAATAAAACTTGGTACGGAGATAGATTGTAATCTGGAATAATACATAAACTACTTTTTATCAACATACCATGCGGGCGACACCGCGGGCGGACCCTAGTGAAAAATAGACGAAAACTACATGTTTTCGTTTTATATTGACTGTACGTAGAATAAAAAGACAAACAGCTTAGATTTATGGACGCCTAATATTTAACCCTCTCTGTGGGATTGGTGCGTAAAGTCTCCGTTTTCATAATATCCTTGCGATACGTTGAAGTATTTTCCTTTATTGACTGTATTCCTTTATAATGTACTGTACTGAAACTGCTATATAAATACGCTCCAAATCTTAATAGTAGGCAATTTGCTAAGAACTTAAATATTGATATATAAGTTGCTATTGACGTAGGTAACCGGCTTTAGGTGGTTGATAGTACGTGTTTGTCTATATCAATTTTGATATTTCAGTCAATTCGGAGGTATAATATGAGGATTAGTTATATTGACTCTTACGTATAAGGGCCATAGTGCAAAATCATAACTTTTCAACACAGGGTCTTGAAGTTTCAAAATGATATATTATATGTTACAACGGAGGCCTATTCAACCTTCCTAAAAGCCTTCCTCGATAAATGGGCTACCTAATGTAGAAATTTCCAAATCGGACTAGTAGTTCCTGAGATTAGCGCGTTCAAGCAAACAAACAAATAAACAAACTCATCAACTTTATACTATTAATATAGATATTTCAGTGGGTGTCCTTAATTACAGTAAAAAGAAGCGTTTACTACAAAAAAGTGAAATTGTTCTAAATGTTGCATAGGCCTTTATAAATAAGAGCATTCGTTGCTACAGAAGCCTGAACCGCAAATGTTGGCATTCCAGTAAAACCTAAATTTTACCAACTCGATATAAGATTAATGGTAAAATTCCGAACAGTTTTGTGATCATTGTTCATTTCTAACTTTTACCACCATTCACTTGGTAAATCTTAGGCTTGCTTCAAGGGCACGGTATTTGCTAATAAAGATAATTGAAAATATTTAAAAATACAAACTTTAATTATAGATCAAGAATACAAAGAAACATACAAATTTTCATAACTGTATTGTTAATCGTTGAGGAGTTCCCTTGTCTGGAGCCAATCCTGAGCGTCAGGCTTGTCATAAAAATGCATTGTCATCAGGATGAAAACTTTATGCTAAATCTCCGCCCAGTAGTGCAAGAGGAAGTGGATGGCTGGTTGGGTGGTAATGAAGCTTGCAAGGTTTGACACGTAACAAATAAATATACAAATACATGCTAATAAACAACTAGACAAACCAATTGAAACGTGTTATAGTTTAGGTTAAGCTAGCGGTAAAAGTCCAGCATCAGCTGTCCATTGCACCCGCTATGAAAAGTATCCATGAGAATCTCCCTACGTTAGAAATAAAAGGGTTATCAGATTTAATTAGTTTGCATTCGTCACGACGATTTCTTCCTTCAGTGCGGTTTTTTTGCGTTTACGGGTAAAAAGATCGAAGGAGAAACGGGAAGATTGATACTTTAAATAACTAAACATAAATACATTTTAATACAAGACTCTTGCCGTGATCATGACCCATGTAACTGGGCCAAAATATTGGTAAGATAATAAACAGATCGTGAATACCCGTTTGAATTAAAAAATGTTGTATCCACGACGATATTAGTCTATAAACATAGATACATCTCGAATCCTTCCCAAAGCGTTAAAAGTTTGATTAATATTTAATGTCAGCAGTATATTAAAAGATGTCTAAAGATTGCGTTGAATTGATTCCGATTTTATCAGATATTACATGCATATGATATTTGCTTGCATCAATTGTCCATTGCCGCGTTCGATAAAAGTATTATTTATCTGATAAAATTCATGTTTTATCGACTCATTTTGATATAATTGTTTCTCTGCGTCATTTGTCCCTGAAGTGGAGACAAGGGCGATTATTATGCTGAAAGCGGGTCTTTTTATCGCTATTGAAGATCCTGTTGAAATTCAATCGTAATTCAATATGTCATAAGATTCTTTTGTCATTGGCAGTAACTGAAATTGACAAACGAAAGTGTGTGTGAAATGCGATAAGTAATGTATTATTTATTTTTTGTTGTATTTTAGTTGCGTTATTTCCGTAGCGTTCCTAGCCGGAGAGTTGTTTTGATTGTAACCGATCAAAAAAGTAAAGCTACAGAGGGCGCAGTTCATAGGTGGATCGCAAAAATTTCATGAACGCTTCCGTGCTTCGCAGGGCACGTAAAGCGGTCGGTCTCGGTTGTTGTCGTAAGATAGCAATCGTTAAGCCACGTCGGAGGTCTTCGGGTGGCATAAAAACCTCCGACACTTCGGTTGGCCACTAACACCTCCAATCCGCATTCGAGCAGCATGGTGGAGTATGCTCTAGGCCTCCACAGTATGAGGAGGACGTGCTCAGTAGTGGGCCATCGATGGGTTCAAGCCAGTTGCATTATTAAATATTAGATTACTGCACTCTTTTTCGTTAGCAGCTTTAACTGCGCCACTGTTTTTGCTTCACGTATTAATAATATATATATATTAAATAAGCAGGCAAATGTGCAGACGGGTCACGTGATGGTAAGTGGTCACCGCTGTTTATGAACAATAGCAACGCAAAAGTGTTACGAACCAGTTGCCAACCAAGGAAATAGGCTTAAAAAGTCTATGTATTTATGTAACAACCTTAACAGATTTTTTACAAGAGATATTTAATGCCTAGTATTCCCCCAGGTTCAGGTCTCACACAAATATAATTGTGGATTATAATTATAACAATCTTTATCAAAATACGGCCTACGTACTACTAATAGATACAAACGAACCTAGTACGTCTGCATTGGTTCTTTATAGGTTAATTTAAACACCACTTCTCATAAATAAACAATTACGTATTTATACGCAACATTTTACGTATATATTTACGTATTAATACGCAGGTTGCTGCCAGTACCATAACCATGTTAGTTTTTTTATTATTATTCTATGATTTAAAGACCCTGAAATGTTCTAAATTCTAAACAAAACAGTGTGAAACGCTTATACGATTTATCAATATTTTTCCATTTTTTCTAAATATAGTAAGTATAAATGCTAGTTACATTGTATTTGTGAATAATTTCGGTAGTTTATTAAACATGGTGTTACTATTTTGTGAATATCTTCTCTTAAGTCATAAATTATGAAAAAAAATATTAAATTTTATCGACTAAATAAGACAAGGGAGATTAAAAATTATCGTAAAACGTTGATATATTTAAAAGATAACCTTTAAAGATAAAGTCGATTTAAAAATAGATGGAGTGGACGGATTTCGTAGATTTATAAAATGATAAGGGTAGAAGAAAAAAGCACCAAAAATTAACATAAATATTTTATATAACAATAAATTAAATCTATGAGAATTTCTTAAAATAAGGTTACCCATCTTAAAAACATCTATTCACAAAAATAACATTATTAACATAACCGAGTAGCCTTGGAACATAATATCAACAATTAAACTATTACACAAAACTGCACTTAAATAAAAGGTAATGAAGTCTAAAATACAACAACAAAATTATTAACATACCAGTGAAATGTTTTAATGTAATTTCGAGAACATTCAGTGCCAATTCTCATCAACAGAAGTAACTTCTAAATTATGTTCACTGCTTTCTTGCGGTTTCTTACTAATCGATACGTTTAGAGACATTAACTGCTGCATCGGTAATCTTGGAGCAAGATTGACCATGCTGGCCCACTGTCCCGTGCAGAGTTCGGGAAATTTTAATTTCTTCAAATAATGCCCTTCTAAGTACCACGGTGAAACACAGGTGGGGGAATAGTCCCAAATCTTCATTTCATTAAGACGAACCCATCTGAAATATGTTTAAAAATTAAAATTTAATATCTCGTTGGCATTCAGCTTATAATTAAAATAGTTAATACAATATTCATTTACTAGCTACCCTCATTTTCCTTAGGGATCCTACTTAAAATGTTACCGGGATACAATCACACTACGTACGGAATATTCATTATAACCCGTTACACTCAAAACTGAGAAAGTCTGGAGCTTACTCTACCAGGCTGTTCTCTGCGTCATTAGGGTTGGTGGCCAAGTGAAGTGTCAGAAGTTACTTTACCATCGGAAGGCCTCCAACTAGACTGCGATTGACGATAACTGGCTTTAACCAATTAATAGCCAATTACTGAGCAAAAGTCTCTCCTTCCGAGGAGCTCCAATGTGGATTGTTTGAGATGTCAGTGACCAAGTCAAGCATCGCAAGTTTTTATGTCGTTTCAGTAGACATGATTATATAGTCATGCATATGCTCCTTGTATCTTATCTATAACAGTAAATAAAACTTACTAACAAACATTGAAATAATATTAAAAAACTACTTACGCAGAGACATAGAGGGCGTGGCAATCACAATGCCACGGGTTGTTGGACAGCTTAACGTTGGCTAGTTTTGGCATGTAGTCCAACGCTCGCGATGGCAGTGACGGAATCATGTTGTTATCCAAATATCTGGAAAATGGTATCGTGCTGGAAATACTTTATATGACGTGAAGACCTTCTGGTGTACGCGGTTATCAGTAAAGGAAAAATTGGGCAAACATAAACATACATTTTTATTGCTGACTCCCAACTAGTAGTTTTTAGATATCTTCTGAACTAATAATGTATTTGAAAACCTATTTAGCACTTCTTTCATGTATGTATGTATGTCCGTCTGCCACGTCGACACGGACCGACGGATTGACGTGTTTTATGTGAAGATATTGGATGGTCTGGAGAGTGATTTGTGCTTCTTTTTATCAAATTGGTAACACTAATTGGAATAAATGCTAATTGGAATAATCTATATAATACTTACAAAGTCGTCAGATTCTTCAACGTTGCAAATGTTTTGAAATGTATTTCATGTATTTGATTATCTGATAGAATAAGCGAGGTGAGGTTATCCAGTCCGTCAAATGTAGTAACATTAATGAATCTCAATTTATTCTTGGATAAATCCAACTTCTCCAAACTCAGACATCTTGAGAACATATCATCAGGGAGCTCAGAAATTGCGTTTTCTTTTAAATCTAAATTACGTAACATCGTCAGCTTATGGAACTCGCGACCTGTCAACTGAAATACGAACGTTAATGCAATGGAATAAAGTTGATTTTCTTGTACAGAGATACTATTCATTATCGAAAACCAATTTAACATTGTTCACCGCTGTGCTTGAGCATTACGGGTCTGTATAGAGATGATTATTATTTCACTTTTTTATTTTGATTTGAGCGGACAAGTAAAATTTGATATAGTAATAGTAAATAGATTTAAGATTTGAAACTTTCAATATCGTAGACAGTAAACATTTTTAAGTCTTTTGAATTAATTTATAAATAAATATCACTTAACATAACAACAAACGTGAATTACCCGTTAAAAAGGTTTAAAATTAAAAATATCGTGTACAATTTTTCAAATACAGTACCATCTATCTGATGGTAAGTGATATAGCCCTTGATAACTTTAACTTAAAGGCATACTCGGTTTTGTCTTGAAGACAGGCACCAGGCAGACACCGCCGCTGGTGAGAATGTAGCAGAGCGAGCTCTACGTACTGTAGGGTTTATATACGCATAAAGTATGAATATTAATTTCAACAATACATGTATCGGTATAAATATGGTAGCAAAGAAAATATTAGAGTTTATTACTGACAAGAAACAAGACTCAGAAAGACATGTTCAGAAGAATTATAACTGAGAGATTCACCGCCATTTTGAACAATCTATCTCATCTGTATTGTTCATGTTAGTTGCTTAGCTACCATTAAACAAGATAGTTTTAGATGTACTTCACCTGCTAGACATTTTTGATTAAGAATATTGAATCGTCTCAATTCATCACGGCCCACTATTGAGCACTGGTCTCTTCTCTGTATGAGAAGGTTAAGGCCATAGTCCACCACGATGGCCATGTGCGGATTAGCAGACTTCACACACATTTTACACACACACAGTTTTAAAAACTCCCCGGCGTGCAGGTTTCCTCACGATATTTTCCTTCACCGTTACAGCGAGTGACATTTAAATGCTTAAAACGCACATAACCCCGAAAAGTCAGAAGTGCGCGCCCTGGGATTGGAACCCGGTTCCCCCGAGTAGGACACCGAATTCTTAACCACTAGGCTATCACAGGTTTTATCTCTACTGAATATTGAATAAAAGCTAAATTTGAACATAAACCAATACTTACAAATAAAATATTATTTGATGATAAATCCAAAAACGTTAAACATTTGAGATTGCCAAATAAATTCGGTGGAATAGTTTGCAAATCGTTTTTATCCAGCTGTAATGTCTCCAGCAAGGTGAGGCTTTCGAAAGCATTCTCAGTTATATTGCCTATTTTGTTATCCGACAACTTTAGTACCTGAAGATTTTTCAACATAAACGTGCCATTCTCTATTCTCTGGATTTTATTTCTTGAAATATCTAAAGCTAGTAATGAATCCAGTCCAATGAATGTGTCTGAAGGTATGTATACTATTTGGTTGTTAGAAAAATCGACGGTTTCTAAATATGAATTATTCGTGAATAGCCGTTCTGGCAGTGTATAGAGGTAATTATTGGAAAGGTCCACGTGAAATAATCTTTTCGTTGATCGGAAAAATTCACTGTCGATTTCTTCTAAGTAATTTCTCTGAAGACGTCTGAAAAAGTAATTGCTTTTAAGATACGGTTCAGTGATTACAATTTAATTTGTAAAACACCACGCTCAAAATAAAACAGGAGAATATATAATCCTTTTCAATAGAGTAATATTACAGTAACTTCTTGTTTTTTTTAGTGTCCTTTTAAAAAGGGATCTCATGTGAAAGCGTCGATGCCTCCCCTGCGTATGCCCTGTGAGCTCATTCCACCAATAATTTATTGATGATCGCATCTATGAGCTTCTTCAAGCATGAACAGTCGTGTATCGACTCCTTCTTCTTTAAGCTGTTTAAAAAAGGATGTGGTTGTATGCTCGACTGTTTAAATTTTTTTAAGTATGTAAAATGATTACTCGAAGACGCCTTGACTGAATTAGACGATTCAAATGCTATTTATTAGATTAAGTTTGAGTTCTAGTTGGTTCCGGTTTTTTTTAAATATACAATTTGGTTCAGTATTTTAAAAGAAATCTTGAAAATACTGTTGACTTTGTAACAACGTCGAAAGAGGAATGCGAAGTTAATATAAACACAAGGAAAATATTTAAAAAATCTGAAATAAATGATCTTTTTAAAAAAATTAAATTGACTTCAAAAAAGGAAAAATAAATGTAGTCAAATCCGTCTAATTAATATCATGCTGCTATTGCGATGGACTTTACTCAACGCAGAAACTTTATGTAAAACTCTCAGGAATGCAGGTTTCGTCACGATATTTTTCTTCATCGTAGAAAATGATAATCAACCGATATGCTCATAACTTTGAAAAGGAATGCGTATCGCAAGATTTGAACCCAGGACTTACCACCTAACATGTTACCACTGCTATTCCCGACATAACTCCCACCTTTTCTCGTGACGTTATTATAAATGGGAAGAATTGCTCCCTATTTCTTTAAGAGTCCAAAATACATTCAATAATTACTGTATTAGTTATCGCCCCAACTAATTATCACGGGATATTATTGGATATTAATGACGAATGAGTCCGTTACAAGGACTATTCACGTTCAATATATAAATATGTCTTATATATACATATATCTTTAGACAAGTTCCTTTCGCCGTTTCTTCACGTCTTAGTGTTTCGAAACGGTGACACATTAAAAAAATTTTGACTCTCATAATTATATTTTTAATACCTATGTGAATGATTGAATTTTTACTTTGACGTTGAACTCACACACGGCCAACTTACGTTAGCTTATACCATGGCGATCAGGCAAGAAATCAGACAAGAAAAAATAAATATTCATATACATATATTTTTAAATAAATACTTTTACAGATATTTTTACACCCAGACAGACAGAACAAGCATTCCTGCTCATCACGGAAAAGTTTGATCTGGGTGGGAATCGAACCCACGACCTTCGGTGTAGCAGGCAGATCCACTAACTGCGAGACTAATCGTTATATCGTATTATATTCATGATAATGTTGTCCATGCTAACCACGATACCATAATCCTGGGGTATGAGTGTGTATGACCTAGTCTAAAAATGTTTGTCCTTTCACTAAACTTATATATTTTTTGTGTGAAAGCAAATATTTATCAAACCCTTTAATTAGGTGCGAGTGAAAGAGACAGAACAATTTTGAGTGTTACATGTTAGTAGAAGTGTTGTGCTTGTTGGGTAAAGATGTTACCGGTATTTTGTAGTGTTTTGTTTCGAACATTTAATTACCATAGAGATTATGGAGTTTCTTTCACTTTATTATCCTGCTCTATTTGAGACTTAACGTACGTACTCGTAACAGTATATCAGAAGAATATAAGTAGGTTTTGGAAAACCCCTGGGGCTTTATCACACTTCCATATCGTACGACTATCAATAATTTAAAATATAAGATTTCGACGAACTATTGCATTTTAAAATAATCTTATCTTCCCGTAAGTTTATTTCTTAAACTATTTTATTAATCTTATTTATATTATAAATGTGATAGGTAGTTTATAAGGATGGATGGACGGAAGTTTTTTTATTCAATAAATTAGTGCTTGAGCACAATCCCGCCTGATTGTAGGAAGCGATGTGGTCTAGCTGGTAAAGCCTGCTTATTTAGCAGCTTATTCCAGTCCGCATTACGCATGTTAAAAAAAAGAGTATTAAACCGTACTGAATGAAACTTGAAACAGAGAGTATAATCTAGAATAACACATTTTACAAACGTACGTACATTGCGGGCGACGCCGCCGACAGACACTAGTGAATCTTAAACAAGAAACATTATCGTATATGCCAGCGGACGAAAACCTTTTCAGAACTCTCCTGACAATGGTCAAACCCTTACAACAACAAGGATATTATTTTACCAAAATTGAAACAATGATATATTATATCGCTCGCTCGGAATTTTCCTGACCTATTTCGATGAAAATATTGCGACAGTTCTCTGAAGGAAATATAGTACAGTAAAAGATTTGTAGTATCTTATTGTATCCTAAAATTGATTACTTCATGATTGATCGTGTTTTGAAATGGGTGTATTTCATAAATAACTTTGCCGTGTCTTCTCCACGGATGATGTTTGTAAGTGTATTGGAAATACCTATATGAATTCGTGATTTGAGTTTGAATGGGTTTTGGCCAGTAATGTGTTGCCGCATGTCAGTTATGTGCGTATCAGAAGTTGATTATCACGTGCTACGATTAAAAAAAACATCGTAAGGAATCTTGCACTCCTCATAGTTCAAAGCTGTGTGAAGTCCACCAATCCGCAATTGGCCAGCGTGGTGGACCGTGGTATTCACTCCTTACATTGTGAGACTCGAGTCCAGTAGTTTGACAGTGATGGGTTCGAATTATGAATATTATAAATATCTACCCAAACTGAACACGGGTGTTGATTCGCTGGCAAAGCTCTACGAACCACAAAGCGGTTTAAATAAATACCTCAAGAAATAAATTCGGCCGATACAATAGCCTCAATAATTTGAGGAAATTATCAGTGTTGGCAAAGTTCCCGCCATTTTCAGAGCCTATTATAGCCTGTTTCTGCGTGTATTTGATTTATTTAAGGTATTATAACAAAAAGTATATATTATCTATTGGAAAAACAGAACATGTCAATATATATACATATATATTTTTTTTAGATTTTAAACTATAGTAGAGTTTTTTTTTTATTATTTTTAATGAAGGTTGTCATCAACAAACAAATAATGCATAACGGTTTGAAGGATGGTATCTCTAACGAGAGGGCCTAACATGATATGCTATACGTGTCAGTTATTTTTAAAAATTATAAGCATATTAAAGGATAATACTAAATAATAATAAAGACAACGTGAAATGTGGCCCACAACCTTCCTTATAACAATTGTGGCTCGAATAAGAAAAGGTTGCCGACGGATCCATGATAGCTCTCGAAGATTATTATAAAAATATGTATCACAAAATTTAAAACTTTGGCAAGAATGAAGATTTGACATAATTTTAAATTTATCATAACTGGCAAACTTTCAAATCGATGTAACATTAAGATGTGATAGATTCGAGTGGAAGCCAAAGTGTATCAGTACATTTCGTTATATTATTATCTAATGTATTGCAATACAGATTTTCAGGTTTAATGAAACATAAATTTAATTTTTCAAACAATTGCGCCTTTTTGAAATTTTTGTAATATTTTATTTTTCAGAGAAATTCAATATTTTATGACATAGTTAGTATAGTACAGTATAGTAGTTAAGTATAATTTTAATGACAGCATTTAATATTTCCACAATTAATAATGTAATTTTAAATTTTGTTATGGTGGCTTTTTACTAGCTCAAAATTTTAGTTATTTTTACATACCTATGTAGTCGGTTACTCAGGTAACTACATATACATAGGTATAATTTTTTTTTGTTTGTCCTTTATAGACTCTGAAATGACGTCATTTGTTTGTTCAGAATTCCCTAAAGGTTTTACCACCAATATTATATCAACCGGACACATGTTTGATGAGTTGTTGCAACGCGCGCTGGGTACAGCTAGTGAAGATAAAACACATGAAGTAGAGTAACGTAAACTAAATACTTATAATAAGTTCAAGATTGCAACCCACAACTGTCCCACTCCTGGGCTCGGGTCTCCGCTCACAATGTGGGGGGAACATGTCGTAGTTCACATTGGCCAAGTGCACAGTGGACTTCGGACACTTTAAGATCTTATGGAGAACTTTCAGAAGAGCAAGTTTCTTTACGATGTTTTCCTACACTGTACAAGTGATAATTAAAATCTAAGCTTTTGAAAAATAAGAGGTGCGCACGTTCATATGCAGACTAATGTTCAAACCAGTATGCTGTCACTGCTACAAATGTAGATATAACAAGTTAGCCAATAAACCAACAGATACAGAAGAGGCAGAATTCAAACAAGCTACAGTATCTGTCAGTCATATACAGGATGATGGCGGTCGTCCAAGGCCCACACAATGGTTAAATAAACGTCCCCTGCAATGGACCCCTAATGGTTCGTCGCCTTGCCTTTTAACGCAGCCCCATGTATATTAGCACGCGAGCGGTTTTTTATTCAAGACGACTACGATACGGCCACGACACGACTACATCACGATTACTATACAACAATGTCATGATAACGATACGATTCTGTCGATATATTCAGATTGTACTTAAAATAAAGAAATAAAGTATTTCCTTCCTGTAATTCTACATACAATTGTATTAATGAACGACTGTCGGTATTGGAACAATCGTCTATAAATTGTTTGAGTTTTATACACCTTATACATGCAAGTTTTTGTGTACGAGTATTTTAGTAGATATAAGTTTGTATTTAAAATATATATGTATGTTTATCAGTTGCCTGATCACCACAGTACAAGCTAACGCTTTGTTTGGTATCAGATGGTCGTGTGTGAGTTGTCCAAGGACATTTATAATACTATTAAGTAACAAAGCCCTCGTTAAGTCATCGGTAAAATAAGGAAATACTCTCCGTCTTGTGATTGAATTGTTGTATTTAATTTAGGTTATTTCCGTGTTTGTTGTTGCCGTGTTATTGTCGTGTTGCTGTCGTATCTTTTAATGTAAAAACATCCATTAATGGTATGAAACTTATGAATGCAAACTGTTACTGGTAGCTGGCTGGTAATTTTCAAACAGATAAATATTAAATTAGTACTCTTGGCAACAATCCATGAATATAATGCTTGTTCAGTTCACATACATCGTTAGCTCCTCTTGAAGCGATTGTGTAACGGAACTATCAGGCCGATTGGAGATTCTCACAAAACAGTTTGTTTTGTTATTTATTATGTCGGTCATAGACCGCCGGCTTATTTAGATTGTAAACGATTGAAAAAGTTAAGCAACAGCCGGCATGGTCAGAAAGATGGATTCTGCTAAGGCAAACAGTTCATGAACGTTTCGGTGCTTCAGAGCGCACGTAAAGCTGCCAGTCTCTGGTAGTTACTACATAAGACTTGGGTGGCATTCGAGTGGCACAAAGTTCTGACACTTGAGTAGGTCATTAAACTTTAATTCCCCACAGAAGCAGCGTGGTGGAGTATACTCCATACTCCATCTCTGCAGTCCTCACTCCTCAGTATGAGGAGAGACCCGTATTCAGTAGTGGGCCAACAATGAGTTGGAGCTAAATTAGAACTTAAGCTAGGAAATACAGCAGGGGAGGCACAAGTGCGTTGATATCAGATCTTGGAGTCTCCCCGTATGTGGACTGCCCGGGGGGTTATTAGTGGGTAGATAGGTTCG
This sequence comes from Asbolis capucinus, assembly GCA_018249125.1. Taxonomy (NCBI): domain Eukaryota; kingdom Metazoa; phylum Arthropoda; class Insecta; order Lepidoptera; family Hesperiidae; genus Asbolis; species Asbolis capucinus. The sequence continues at coordinate 17,118 of DWJZ01001872.1, forward strand.
TGTATCTTGTGAAGATTTCCCCCTCGACAACAAAAAATGCTAATACTTACAGAACTCTCAAGTTGGTCAAGGAATCAAATATTCCAGGAGGCAAGTATTCGACGTGGTTATCAAACATATCCAGCTCAGTAAGAGATCGCATTCCTTTGAACGTCGTCTTGTGTAGAGTTCTGAGTTTGTTGGTACCCAAATCACTGGAAATGAAATACAGATTGACACAGATGAAATCCAGGCAAATTGGACATTTTATGATTTAAGTATATTAAAGACACTGTAGTTGAATTTCAATCGTAATTCAATACCATCGTAATCCAATTACCATTGCGATTGTAGCATAGACGTAGTATTATTTAGTTACTATGTCTATCGATTGTAGTCAAGCATTAACTTATAATATGTAAAAAATAAAGAAATATTGACAAACGAAAGTATATGTCGTATTATAACAGTGTGCGTAATAATTCATATATTAACATATCCTTCGTCATGAATTATTAAAATAGATATTAATAAAATACTTTATATAATATAATGATATAATTTATAAATTTTTCCGTAGAGTGACTACAGCGACGACAAATCGTAGCATTGTCGCGATGACGTAGAAGTCGTCGCTAATAAATTATCCATAATGTAGGTAAATAGAAGTATATGTTGATTTGTTTTTTTTTTATATTAGAAGTAGGCGAACGTGTAGTCAGGCTACCTGATGATAAGTACTCACCGTCGTCCATGGTCATTAGCAACACCTGGGGTGCCAATAACCTGCCAGGAAGGAAGTAATAGACCCGTAAGGGCAGGGAAGAGAAATAAACAAGGGAGCGATACATCGCTGAGGCAGCCGGAATCATGACCTCAGACTTACCATTTCAGGATGGCTGACAGGAGAACGAATTCTTGAAAGACCTCATTGGTACCATTAAACTTCATGCAAACACCCTCCAATGTAGTTGTTACTGTATACGACATCGTATCGTTATCGTATATTAAAACACTCCTAGTACAGAATCAGTATACTAAATTTGTACTAACGACCAATTTACGTTACTATTAATGTAATTGGACGCGAAATTCGCATCAATAAGAACTAGGTATCATCTAATATTGATACATAAAACAAAAACTTTGTATACCTTTCTACGAGTATTGTACGGTGGAAATTTGACACAGTAAAGTTTCTACGAAGAAGAAAAGCTACTATTCTATATAAAAGCATTGGAAATATATTAAATTGCAAAATGAAAAAACACACACACTATCCATTTGACTGACGTTTGAAAATTTAAATGCTGTTAATAATAATTTCGTTTCAATGAAATAGTAAGATTTTCAACCGCAGACACCATCTTTAATTTATATAAAGCACAGAAAACCGGACACCAGAATTCTAATTAAAACTAAACAAAAGACAGGCAGCTAAATAAACCTTCAGTTAAAGATTATTCAGAACTAGATAGTACCTTTACGTACATAGTAAATAGGTCAGCGGGTACAATCAGGTCCGTAGTGAGCGAAGTAAAACCTGCTCTCCAGCAGTTGAGCGAGCGATGGGCTGCATCGCATCTACAGCTGTTCTTGGTGCACTGCCGCCATCTTGCGTGGCTGTAACTTATTGTCCAAACTGGAATTAAAAATAGGTATATATTTTCTTATTGGTATATCTGACAAGTGAGATTATATAGCAGTTTGAACGTTGATATTTCGAACGAGAGATTTTAATTTGTCAAGTTGAGTTATCTTTAATTTGTCATAGTAAGGAAGTTGAGTTATCTTTAATCTTTTTTTATATTCAATAAATGAGTGCTTGACCACAATCCCGCCTGATGGTAAGCAGCTATGTGGTCTGGCTGGTAAGCTGCACTAATTCAGCAAAAGCCAATTCACTTTTGGTTTGAAGACATTTACACTGTAATCGAACGGGAACACTGACGCGGGTAACTTATCCAAGTCAAGTACTTTTGCAAAGTAAGGAAGTTGATTATAACTCACTTCTGTGAAGAAAACATCGCGAGGAAATTTGCACTCTCGAGAGTTTTATAAAAGTTCTCAAATGTGTGTGAAGTTTACTTATCCGCCAGCGTTGGACTAGGGCCTGTAGACCTCACATTACGAGTGGAGATCTGGGCCCACTAGTGAGACCATTAATGTTTACAATAATAATCATATCAGACAAATGAGCAGGTTAGATACACAGAAGTTAAGTGGTAATTATTGCTCATACATTTTTTGTATGTTAAAAAAGCATGAAAATTTTGTTCGTTAACAAAAAAACTGGCTCATTAAGTTCAGGTGAAAAGACTATTAGTGGCAGAATTAAATGCTTATGTCCCTCGAAAGGCACGTAAAGCAGGTTGTTACCGTTCATGAGTTGTTAATGGCTGACCCGTCCATTAATAACTAAATAAATAACCCGCATTGGAGCAACGTGGTGGTACATACTAAGCTTTGTCATTTAGAAGGAGAGACAGTACTGATCATTTAAAGCACGGGTAGGCAACCTTTTCTATATCAAAACTACAAATGTTATACGGATATTGGTGCGGGTCACATTTCATGTAATAAAGACATTTTGGCATTTTAATGTGTAGGAAATTTAGTAAAACTTATAAAGCTAATGCGAATTATAAGGTTTTACTTGCCATGATTTGATGTTATGATAATCGATGAACATTCCACTGTCATATGGGCCTCACTTGGCCCGCGCGCAACGTATTGCCGACCACTAATTTAATGTGTGGAGATAACAGGTAGGTTCAAATTAGGAACAGTAAATATTCGTTTTGTTTTATGAAGCATTTCATATTTGGATGTATTATTTACTAGCCACATTGTGACCCACAACTACCGCATTCAAACCTTTCCCCCACATTCTACTCCTCTAGGGAACAAATTTAACAAATCCTTAGTGGACCTCTTAGATCCTCATGCTCTCTAAGGAACCTATGTGGTATCATGTGTCTAGGTAAAGTGGTTAAGAGTTATCTGTCAGACAACGTTAGGAATTTATTAAGCGGATAAAGCCGGCCCTGAGGCAAACTTACAACTAAAATATGTAGTAACAGTAATTAAATGTGACGTAGAAGCTAATGAAAAGTTTCCAGCTGTAGCGGTTAATCTCTCACTAACATAAAATTAAAATTATGGTTAAAATTCAGACATTAATTAAAAGTTCTCGGACAAATTGCGCCTACGTTATAGAGCTTCCAATTCTGGAATAGCGCTTATTGATTATATGGGTCATTTTTACCTTAACCCTTTAAGGGTTTACTTTAAGTAGCTTTAAGGAGTTACTCCAGAACTAACAACAACATTTGTCCCATAAAAAAATCTTTAACATCATCCGTAGGACGGGTACTCAAATATTGTTCATTTCTTATGGAGTATTAACGTGTCACAATGTTATCCTTCACAACAACGAACTTTCTTACAAACTTTCATTTCCTAACTCTTCCCTTTTAACCCTTTTTCACAATAAAAAGTAACCTTCATCCTTTCTCAAGCATGACAGAGGTTTGCGATTTTCGCCGAAAGACTATTTAACAAGGCGGAGCAGAAGAAACAGTTTGTCAAACAACAAACATAACATTACAATGGCTAGTTTATAATAATCACTAAATTTTGTAACTTAACCCTATCCTGCTCCAATTAAAATAAAGTGTGTCAATGGACCGCCTCGCTGGCTTACAAGTTTCCTCGGATAACTGCAAATGAGAGTTACCCTAGGTTTCTCAATTATACTCCATGTAGAAAAAGGTTCAATCAGGCGATCCGGTCTAGATTCAAAACATTACTTCAATCAACATTTCTGTTAGCTCCCAGATGAAAACCAACTTTTCTTCTTTTCTTTTTTAATTCAAGTTCTAATTTTACTTTATTCTCTCCATCAATTTGGACTGGAGCAGCATGGTGGAGTATGCTCTAACCCTCCTCAGTATGAGCGTCTCGTGTTAAATAGTAGGCCGTCAATGGGATATATGTATGTACATATATGCGACTAGCTGTTACACGCGGGGTTGCCCGCGTGGTAACAGGTTTTAATTATCAATAAGTAGTTGTTTCCTAAATGTACCATTTTGGATGCAGAGAGCTGCAGAACTTCAAATTTATTGATCCCATGGGATTTGCGATTTTATATTAATATGTTTGTTTAGAAGCTTTACTCATACGCGTAGAAGTTTTTCCGGCGTAAATTCCGATCCCGCAGGATTTCCCGGTAAAATACTATTCTATGTTAGTCCAAGTTACCCTCTATGTGTGTGTCAAATTTCATGAAAATTGGTTCGGCAGCTTTTGCGTGAAGTAGTAACAAACAAA